>OY998131.1:11317007-11379051 GCA_963921915.1 Hyposoter dolosus
ATTCTAACCATGCAAACTTCAATATCGCGATTTTATGACATTGAAGTTCGCAACTTTGAGGCCCATGACAAAAAGTACGGTTTTCTATTAATTGTTTGTTCAATTTCCAAAACCATGACAGTTTTCGTACCGATTTAGTCTTTGGATCCTCAAAAATAAAGATCGTTTCATTGTCGGGAGGAAATATTGAATGAGAATCTTGAGACCTGCTGAAAAAAAACAAAAATCTGGAATTTCGTTGCATTCCAACGATGCAAACTTCAACATCGTTAACCGCGTTTCTCTCAATTTCGGTGACAGCAGCTGTCATGAGACAATCAAATGTCATCAAACAGTCGTTGCTAAGGCATTGCAGAAAGTGAGATTGCAGTTGTAGTGCGCATGCGTCAACAAATTCAGAGGGCCGAAAAGTGCCACTTCCCTCCCGGAAAACAGGGCAAAAAAGCGAACTTTCCGTGGAGGTGTGGTGAAAAAGAATTTTTCGTTGGATCCCAAAGTTGCGAACTTCAGTGTCATAAATTAATGATGTTGAAGTTTGTATCGTTGGAAAGCAACGAAATTCTGTTTTTTCTTCACCAGAGCTCATAATTATTATTCAATATTTGGACCGGACAATAAAACGTTCGTCTCTTGAGTCCCACGATACGGAAAATAGCCATGATTTTCATAATTCAGTATGCTCAAAGAATCGTTGAACATAAATCTGAGTATTAATATAAATAGACTTGATATTAATATCAATAATATTGTATTACTGATGTGCGATTTTTTATTTTTTCGTAATTTTCTGAATGCCCGCCCCGACCAGCAAAACCTCGGCTTCGCCTCGGTTTTGCAAATGTCGGGCGGGCATTCCCCCCCCCCACCCCCTTCGCTGGCCCGTCGTCCTCCACGCAGTCGGGGCGGGTTTATCTCACGTGTTCTATAACATTATCATCAGAATCATACATATATATGTAGCTGGCAAATGTCTATAGAATGAAAACAAATGCAAACGGCAGAAAATGACTTTTAACCTCGCAATCGAGGTAATTTTTTAAATAATTTTCTAGCAATGTTTCGAACTTTCCGTTACAGGTGTGGTGAAAAATCGTATACGCAACACGGGAGGGAAAAAGGCCATCTCAAACCGCGTGCATGCCACCCTCGCCTTCGGCTCGGGTGGCATTTTGCGCGCGGTTTGAAATGGCCTACTTCCCTCCCTAGTGGCGTAATATACTATTAAATTGCAGATAATGAAGAGTTAGAGACTTTAAGGCATTACTATCACGAAATGACTTTATTTAGGGTTCTTTCAAAATTTTGTCTAAACGTTCTGAGCACCAAAACTAACAGTTTTCTCCTATGAAGAAAAATTTCCTGACGTTTAGAAATTGAGATGTTTAATTTCCAATTTTTTATTTTTCTCATCTAAACGCGTGTAAATTGAAGTTGCGTTTCTTTTGTTTTTTTTCTTGCAACTTTTTAAGGAAACGTGACTTTAATTTACATGCGTTTAGATGGGAAAAATAAAAAATAGGAAATGAAATATCTCGAATTCTAAACGTCAGAAAATTTTTCTTCATAGAAGAAAACTGTTAGTTTTGGTGCCAAGAACGTTTATACAAAATTTTGAATAATACGAGTTGAAATATTCGTAAGCTCATCTGTGAAGGAGTGAAAAAATTGAAAGCGAATAATTACCACTATCTTGGAGGCACAGAAGTCACCATAGTTTTCAATGTGAACGTCATCGAATTCGATTCTAACAGCCATGCCAAAATCGACCGTGATTCGCCAAGATATCGAGAGGTCTTGTTTCCAAGGTAAAGGATAAAGTGGCGAGGCTATTTCGCCACTGACACCAGTCAATTCGTTGCCATGGATGAGACTGTACTCGGCGAGGAAGCCTTTGGCAGTCCCACTGTTATCGCTCCGGAACTTGATCCACAATTCGGTGGAAGCTTCGATAGCTCCTGGCAATTCGTTGCAGTAAATCCCAATGAGCGGTCCGATGCCCGATTTCTCTCGAATCTCGAGATAATCGCTGTCGCAGTTTGGACTTGTCTCAATTTCGAATACACTGAACGTCAAGCCTATCCGATTTCCTGGTGATGTTTTCAACTGCCATATGCACTCGGAATTTATGGGATAACTTTCCGGATACATCGGCGAAGCTATTGTGCCGGAAGCCGAGAGATATTCACCGCCACAAGCTGCAGAAAAAACGTCATTACTAAATATCAGTGGAAAGATCACAATTCACCAGAATTTCCACAAGTGATTATGATTGCCAAAAGTTATGACCATTTATTGCTCACTATGGAAAACTCAAACTGATGAGCACACGTGGGAAAAATGGTCAATCGGAACAAACCTGAATTTAGAACGGAATAAACGGCGCCAAATCTGTCGTCAGTGTTCCCATAGTCCGAAAACAAATGAACGGTCATAGCATTTCCTGTGCTTGTTATAGGAAGCGGAGTTTTGGTGCCGCACCAAGTGCCAAGAACGGGACCATCGAGACTGTCACCCTCGTAAAGACGAACGTAATGATCGTCGCAATCAGTATCCCAGCTGTAAGAACCACTGAGATCCATATGGAAGAAACTCAAGGTTACGTGATCCCCTGTGGATTAAGTATTTTTTGGCATTTATAAAAATCCGTCAATCCCGAAAAAAAAACTATTCTTTTTATTTTTCATGGACTGGACATTTGTAGTTTTTTAATTGAAGTTAAAAATCTTGATAAATGTGACGTGGAACTAAAATCAACATTTTTCGTAGTGGAAATGCAATCAATCAGAAGGAAAATATTTGTCAATAACTATCGATGATTTTTACGAAGGAAAAATGAAAGTTTCTTGACTTTTCGTCACCTGGATCTTCGGCAATGATTGTCCAAGTACAATTGGTGACAGAATCGTCCATATGAAGAGTCGAGGAAGTTTGAAGAACTCCTGCTTCGTTGGTGACGATACGAGCACCGCAAGCTTGACTAAAGTGTGCCTGGAAGCCTTTCGCCGTGAGAAGACTATCGCTTCTCATGACAACGAGGACAGAATTTCCGCTGGAGATGATCGGAGCGGGTAAAACGTTTTTGCAAAATGTTCCAAGCAGCCCCTCGTCTTCCGTTGCTCCATCGAAGACCTGATACCGCCAGATAAAGTTTTCATTAAATAACCGACAAATTTTCAGCATTAAGCTTTTCATTATTTTTGAACGGACGACAAAAATTGATGGAAATATTTTAATTGATTTTGAATCTCAAGATTTTTGGAATCATTTTAAGGAGGTTGGCTACACACGACAATATGATAAGAATTTAATAAAATTTCGTGATGACATTCTTTAGCATCAAATACGATGACACTATTTTTTTCTAATTTTTCGTCTACATAGTTGTCGAATAATTGGAGTTTACAATATGCAAAAGATACACCTATATATATCTGAATCCTATGCTTATGCATGTAAACTCTAATGTTGAATAACTCGAAAACTATTTAGAAGAAAAATCTTTAAAAAATTGTATATTCACATTTAATACTAAAGAATATACTTACCAAATTTCATTAAATTCTAATAATTTCGAATTTTCCTATGCTTTTAACATGGCAACATTGTTGTGTGTTGCCAACTTCCTTAAAGAATTTGTAAAATCATACCTTAACGTAATCATCGGTGCAATTGGTCGTGTCCTCGATATCGAAATCCGTGAAAGTCAAATTAACAACAGTATTTTTATCGACTTGAATAAGCCACTCGCAATTTTGATTGTTGGGATAATTGAATGGATAATTAGTGGAATGAATGAGACCGGTAGGCGCGGAGAAGCTTCCACCGCACATAATATCGACGCTTTTGTAGGTCGCCTTCAATCCCCGGCTAGTGAATGAGAAATCGCTTATAAATTTGACGAAAAGTTTGTTAGTCGGACTGGTATATTTGATCGGTTTATCGGTGTGACAAAGTTCGATCAATTTAGGTGCAGTTTCGTCAGCCCCTCCGTACAACGTGACTTTGTCATATTTACAGCCGGAAACCTTTTCCAAGTTGATATCGACGAAGGTAATTTCGACGCTTTGATCAAAATCGGTTTCGATAAGCCACTCGCACTCGACTTTCGTTTTGTAAGAATTGGGATAACCAGGCGAGGTGATTTCTCCATTTGGTGAAGTCAAATGACCCCCGCAGCCCACGACGGTCCATTCGAGACGAAAACCAGCAGCATTGAAATAACGATTCGTAGTGAAATTGATAAAAACTTGATTTTGTTCGGACGATATACGAGCTGGCAAATTTCCCGAGCCGCACAATGTTGCTAAATCCGTATTTGGCTCATCCATCGTTCCTTCTTTGATCGTTAAATAATCATTCGTACAACTTCCCAATGGACCTTCTGCCTCGAGGTCAAAATGCGAGAATGTTAGATTCAAAGAGTTGCCCTCGGGCGCTACGATCGTCCAGGAACAATTTGTCAATGGTAAATAATTGTTCGGGAAGTTGGGCGATTCTATTATTCCGTCGAAGCCACGAATTTTCGAAACGCAAACTGCAGACATAAAAAATAATTCTAAAAATCGATGCATTCATTTTTCCTAAACTAAAGAAACCGTTTTTCAATGTTCTGCATAATTCAGACAGTTTCGAATTCAAAATTTACTCACGCGTCTCATATCTAATGTGGAAACCACGTCCAGCGTTGGTGTAATCACTTCTGAAACGGAGACTGACGATGTTGCTGTCAACATCGATATACGCAGGAACATTCGTACCGCAATATCTCGTGGGCTTTTTACGAGGGTCGTGATTGCCGGATGTAACTTCGAGGTAATCGTAACGGCAGTTCATATGATCCTCGATATCAAAGTCAACCATAACAAGCTGAATTTTACTACCGGCGGCAACAGCTATTTTCCAAACGCACGAAGCAAGACGGGAATATGGTTGAGGATATTTTGGGGAGATGATTTCACCACGCGAGCCACTCAAAGTTCCTCCGCAGCCTAAAGTACAAAAAAACGTACGAGGTTCGTGAGCAAAATCTTTGAAAAGTGTTACGTTTAAGGACGTTGTATGGCGACGGTCAAATCTAAATTTTTCTTTTCAGTTTTTCTTGCATACAAAATGGTTCGCGAGCCCAAGTTCATAAAAAAAAGTTTTTACAAATTGACTAAAGAACAACATTCTCCAAATCCAAGATTTTCCGAGGTAATCTGTATTTGTTATGTAATAAACAAAATTTCGAAAAAATTCTACGATCGATTTTTTTGAAAAACTAAATAAAGCTTCTTCGATGTTACATTAAAGTGTATGCAAAGTTTTAAGAGACTTCACCATTTAGAAATCGAAATATTTAATGTTGAAAATTGCCACTTTTAACACACGCTCTTATGAAAAACTACTGAAAATTGTGATTTTTATAAATAAATATTTCGACTTCTACATGATGTAACCTCTTAAAATCGCGCGAGCCATCACTATTTTCTTTATGTGGTGCAAATTTAACGAAATTCTAACGATAGAAAATTTTGCATACAACGTCCTTAAATAAATGAGTCAATCCGAAAAGTTAGCAACGAATTCCGCTGACCGGAAGTGGAACTGTCCCATTTGAGGCTGAAACCTCCTCTGTGTCTGGATGCATCGGTAACTAACTTGATGTACAATTCGTTAGTCAAACTCTTGAAGTTGCGAGGGATCTTGGTGCCGCAATATCTATCAATTAACGGGGACGTCTCGTAACCGCCGTTTCTGCGAATGTGTACAATCCGTTTATTTTTCAATGTGCATAAGTATTATTTGGAAAATTCAAGAATCGTCCCATGGATTATGGCAAAACTGGAGCTTACCGAATTTCAAGGTAATCGTAAGAACATCGCGAACCTTCCTCCAGTTCAAACTCAACCACTTCGAGTTGGATCTGATGTTTATTCGCCGCTGTTATCACCCAAACGCACTCTCTGTTCGCTGGATACGGCTCAGGATAATTTGGGGAATTAATTACTCCAGTCTCGGAGTAATAATGCCCGCCACAGACTTTTGATGCGTCAATAAACACATAGTGAGCTATAAATCCTTCCGCGTTTATATCGCTGTCCGTCTTGAACACTATCGACATGCTCTCACTCTGGGTCATCAAGGACGGAGGCAACGTTGGTCCACAAAATCTTCAAATATTAATTAAACAAAAAAAATTTAATGCAAATACAAAAAACGCTGCAAATTGAAATCTGCAAATTGTTTCTTCAAGATGCTCAAGATGCACGATGCTTAAAAGTCTTCCTCTATGAGGAAGCTATATTTTCAATTTTGGTTTTTTGCAAATTTCAATTAGCAGCGTTTTTGTATTTGCATTTAAATTATATAATTACGACAACTTTTCTAGAAAGTTAAGAGGAAATACAGATTTACACCCAATATCTTACAAAATTTGCAGAAATTAGAGCGGTTGGACGATTTTTCAAAAAACTCAAATTTTCGTAAAATTCAAAAAATCATAAAATGTAAACCGTTCAACCGATATTTCCCAAATTCAATACCAACGTTCCTAGTATGATACTCTATTTATAAAAAAAAAAATTAATAATAAATCTTGAAATTTGCGGAAGTTAGAGCGTCAACGCCCTTTTTTTGAAAATTTCAAAATGCCATAGAATTCGTATTTTTCTAACAATTCCAACAAAATTCCCAGAGAACGAAGAGCTTGTATAGATTAAGATCTGTGCAAAACGGGAGTCCTGTAGCTCAAAGCGTTCTCGAGTTATGAAGATTTCAATTTTACAGTGCCATAACATACACGCACACACACATCCGGACATTTTTTCTAGATATGATTTTTCGATGTTTTGGGACATTTTAAGCACATTGACATTGAAAAGTGGAAAAAAAAAATTTCACCGTCACATAACTTCCTCTATGAGGAAGCAAAAAATTGTAAAACAGTGATAACGAGAGAAAAATCTTATAGAAAAGCGTTTATCGTTACTCCATCACCTTCCCAGCTCTTGTCCTGACGTACTCGATCCATCGTAGACGATAACATAATCGCTGAGACAATGATAACCCATCTCAAGATTGAAAGATGTAAAACTAAGTTGCACGATGTGTCCGGCTGGGGCTTTGATCGTCCAGGTACAGGCTTCATTATCGTCGTATGTCGCACCTCCTGTGTGACTTTGAATTACGCCTGCCGGGCTTTTCAAAAGGCCACCGCATCCTGATAGGAAATTATACAAAAAAGTATTTATAATAATTTCTCAATGGATTTCATTTGATTTCAGTCGAATCTCAAAATCAATCACACTGTCGAACTATTTCGAATATTTTTTTCCAAATTGTCCGAACGTCGAAATTTTTTATTGAAAATGATTTTCTTTTCATTTTCTGGCCAGCTGGGTGAAGAAACCCCAAAAGAGTTCAAAAACAGGCAAGAAACGCCATAAACCCAAATTATTATGATTCACTTGAATCTGCATAAGTTGTTATCGTTGAAATTATTTTTCCGGTTCGTGTATCGAATGACAGAAAAATAAAGCAAAGAAAACTTACTACGATCGACGGTTGTGTAATTCGCCGAAAATCCATGATTGTTCATACTCGAGTCAGTGACGAACTTTAAATACATAAAGTTGTAAGTGGAATAGAATGGTTCACTGGGTATTCTTTGATGATCACCGCAGAGCTGTGCGAGAAGAGTAGAATTGTCATTGTCACCGTCGTAGATCGACAGACTGTCAAAGTAGCAGGATTCGTGAAATCCGCTCTCGATATCCAGATCGCTGATAGTAAGGACTATAGCTTTGCCAGGAGGCTGAATGATTTCGTAGGTGCAAGTTCGCGATGCCGGGTAACTGTTCGGGTAATACGGTGACTGGATGATACCGGAAGCTTCGTGGAATTGTCCGCCACATATGGTTTCGTATTCCAGTTGAAAACCCTTGTGTTGGTTCGACCAATCGCTCCGAAAAACTATGAGAGCTTCGTTAGAATCAATGGTCACTTGAGCTGGCAAAGTTTTGCCGCAATATGTGCCAACGATTGGTGACGACATATCCGGGCCAGCGAAAACCTGAGCAGCCACGAAAAAAACATAAATTATATCCTGAATATCAATCAGGAGGGGAAAACAAAATTTTCTTTTAATTCTGCTTTCAATTATGTTCCGTGAACTACGAGGAACCACAAAGCAACCGTTGAAACGTGTGACGAAAGGTATTTTTAAACCTTCGTGGTCACACTGGATCTCAAATCAACTTACTTCAAAAAATGGAATAAATATGTTTTTTGAAACGCGCGCTATCCTACTATTTTTTTCACAAAAGAACCAGATCTGATGAATATCAGGTCCAAATTTTAGGAAAAAATATTGAAAATCCACGAAGTGACGATTATTTTAGTGAAAAAACTTTTTTTTCCCGTTTATTTTCTTCATTCTGCATTTAAAAAAATATCTTTGCCTTCGATTTCTTTCAGGAAAATTTTTCGTATCTAAACTGGAATGTCTAAAGAATGTTCAGTAATTTTTTGAAAATTTTCGAGCCGATAGGCTGGTCACAATTCGAGTTCAAAAATAGACTGGGTAGAATCAACCCAGTGTGACCACCGAGATCGGTGGCGGAAGTGTGACCACGAAGAGTTAAACGAAAAAGTTTGCACGCTACATTGTGAAAATTAGAATGCACCAATTCGCTAGGGTCCGTTCTCTTTTTTCTGTTATCTTGTTTATCAATTATGAGGGCTAGTAAAGAATAATTGAAATTCTTACTCTGAGAGAATCGAAATGACAGGCTCTGTGCACTTCGAGATCAAAGCCAATCCAGGTTAAACGAAGTCTTTCATTTTTCGGGAGCTGTATCTTCCACTCGCAGAGCATACGTGATGGGTAATTCGATGGATATCCAGGAGAGCTAATCGTACCTTTTGGAGAAGTGAAAATGCCTCCACAACCAGGAATACCTTGAACAAGAATAGTCGAATAAATCTGGTTCTCGTTAGACTGAAGATCGCTCCAATAAAAACTGAAAGAATTTCCCATTTTTCTAGATGGAGCGGCAAGTTGTTACGTTAAATTACCTTCGATGGTGGTGTAACTTATTTGGAAACCCATATCGTTACCAGCTCCATCCGAGTGGAAATGGAGTGTGGCCTCTGAACCGGAAGTCGTGAGAGGCATCGGATAGGTGTGATTGCAGTACAGACCCAACTGGACAGACCGGTCGATCGTCGTCTCGTTTATCTGCATTATAAATCATTGAATTCGCTGCTTAATGAAACAATTAATTTTTTCTTGGAAAAATTTTTTCATATGAAAAAAAAAATGTTTGATCGTCAAGCCTCATTGTGGCGGGGCTGGTTGAACAAAAACTTCAATGGCTTTAGAGTTTGGTTGGGATTCAACGAAAAATATATCTTGTATCAATTATTTATTGAATTTTGAAAATCATGGCAATTTTTCGTGTCGATTGAGTTTTTGGCTCGCAAAGATAATCGTTTTATCATCCGGATCAAATATTGGATTATAATTATGAGCTCTGCTGAAGAAAGAACAGAATTTCGTTGCAGTGCAACGATGCAAATTTCAGCAGAATAAATTTCAACGCGAACTCACTTCGAGATAATCATTTTCGCAAGTGGGATGTTCCTCCATCATGACAGAGAAGAAATGAAACTGAATCCTCTTTCCCGGTGTGGTCATGACTTCCCACATGCAGTCCCTGTTGTTCGGGTATCTTCCGGGTGAACCTGGTGAGTTAATTCTTCCATGCTCACCAGTCAGAAAACCTCCGCATGATGGAAAAACTGAATTCCAATGCAGAGCGAAACCCTGATTTGAACCAGAACCGTCCGTTCTCAACCAGAGATAAACCGCGTTGTGTGTCGTCACGAACCTTCCTCCGAGGGGAAATGTGCTTCCACAAAATCGACCCATTTGATGCGCCCCAGCGTTCGCTCCATCGTGAATCTATGGCGAAAACATAATTCTCTACACTGAATGCAATTTTTCAGACAATTTGCGAAGAAATAAAAAGATCTTCCGTATAATCATTGATTTTTAAATAAATCTAAAAAATAAAAAACGCTCGCGATTAGCAAAAGAGATAAAAAAATGTAATTTGAATTTTCCGGAGAAAAAGTTAACATCGGTGAGAAAATGCCAAACTAAAAAGATAAATATTCATCGAGTCATTGACTGACCTGCAAAAAGTCGTATCGACAGTTCTGCGACTTTTCGAAGCCAAAGCGAGTGAACGTGATGTTCAAGACTCTCGAGGTGTTGGTGATGATGACAAAAGCACAATTAAGATCATGAGCGTAATTGCCACCGGTAGTCGGATATTCCAACACACCACTTGGGTTTTTGAACAAGCCACCGCAAGCTTGTCGTGGTGTTTCACATCTCGGTCCCATAAACTTCGAAGTGCACTCACAGGTGATGGTTTGAGAATCCGAAGATTTGCAAACACCCTCGTTCAGGCAGGGATTCGGGGTACAAGGATTAACAGCAACCTCGCAATGTGTACCTTAACGAAAGCAAAATTGTTTCGATGCGTTTTTATCAATAAATGTCGAAAATCATGCTGATTATTTTTCTTATCAATTAGAAAAATAAAAATAAAAAAAATATTAATGAGCCATTGAGAACTATCAACCAAAATTCTGTATCTCACCCGTAAATCCTGCATTACACTGGCACGTGTAGAGAGCACCATTGGCGTGGCATGTGCCATGAACGCAACGATTGTTGGAACAAGGATTGACCGTGTCCGCACCACGAACACAACCCTGAGGTCCAATCCCATGACCATGGTAGCCAGTGGGACAATTACATTGTGGATAAAGATTGTTGTAGTTAGTATTTTCGACGCAGGTTGCAAGGGGATGACAACCACCGTTGTTCACGCCACACAAACCCACGTAAGTGCAAGTCTTTCCGTTGCCTTGATAGCCTGCCGGGCATGGACCACAATTCGAAGATCCAACGGTGTTGATGCACTGGACTCTCGGGATCAAACTGCAGCCACCGTTGTCAATCGCACACTCGTCAATGTCCGTGCAATAATGACCATTTCCGGTGTATCCAGGTGGACACATGGCACACCGGTAACTTCCGGGCACGTTCAAACACGGTACGAAAGGACTCATTGAACATGCTGGATGTTTACCAGCGCACTCGTCCACGTCAGTTGTGCAAGCTGGGTCTGTCCCCGAAGATTGCCAACCCTGGGAATTAACAAATCATGAACACATCCACTAGATCAGAGAGCTGCCAATTTGGAGGCAATAGTCACACCACGATGTAACATTCAGAAAATAACTCTTATGAATCAATTTTCAAAGCTTTCAATTTACTCGCGTAAAATAAAGTTATGAAGAATGAAAAAAAATCAAAGTTTCACACGATGGGAATGCTTCGGTTTGGGGAAACTACAGCTCTTTATCATCGATTTTTGCTTCCTCATAGAGGAAGCTATGTGACGGTGAAATTTTTTTTTTCCAGTTTTCAATGTCAATGTGCATAAAATGTCCCAAAATATCAAAAACTCATATCCAGCAAAATGTCCGGATGTGTGTGTGTGTGTGTGTTATGACATTGTAAAATTGGAACGTTCATAGCTCGAGAACGGTTTGAGCTACAGGGCTCCCGTTTTGCACAGATGTCAATCTATACAAGCTCTTGATTCTCTGAGAATTTTGTTGGAATTGCTAGAAAAATACGAATTCTACGGCATTTTGAAATTTTCAAAAAAAGCGTGTATTCGCTCTAACTTCCGCAAATTTGAAGATTTATTATTAATTTTTTTTTCTATAAATAGAGTATCATAGTAGGAAGGTTGGTATTGAATCTGAAGAGTATCGGGTGGACGGTGTGAATTTTATGATTTTTCGAATTTTACGAAAATCTGAGTTTTTTGAAAATTTTGTAAAATATTGTGTATAAATTTGTACTTCTTCCTCACTTTCTAGAAAAGTTGTCCAAATTATATAATTTTAAATGTAAATACAAAAAACGTTGCAAAATGAAATTTGTAAATTGCTTCCTCAAGATGCTCAAGATGCACGATGCTCAAAAAGCTTCCTCTATGCGGAAGCCAAAATGGAAAGTATACTTCCTCATAGAGGAAAATTTGAGCATCGTGTTATAATATCCATTAATTGATCCATACAAATTTTGAATAACTTGCTTTTTACATACCGCATCACAAATGCAAGTGTACCCAAGTATCGAGCCAGTCTTCGGTACACAAGTTCCAAAGCCACAAAGTTCTCGAGAGTCCTGAGCGTCACAGGCATTTGATTTTGTCCTGCAATGAATTCCATGCCAGCCAGTGGCACAGTTGCATCTGTGGAGCAACGAAAAAAAAAACATGTTTATTTTAGTTTTTATTCAAAAAATAAGTTCGATGATAAAAATCCACGTTAGAAAGTAGATCCAAAATCTTCGGTGTGCTGTGGCAAAAGGGCTGAAAATATAATTGCTGGCGGAAACTCAAGGAAAATCAATTCCAACAAATATAAAATTATAGTTCGATTTTTTTTTTTTGCTACTAACCGATAACCGCCTCGAAAGTTTATACATGTAGCTCCATTTTGACAGCCCAAATCCGTACCGACCAAATTCGCACATTCATCCACATCGTCGTTACAATCTGGACCCTGTTATCACACAAATGGGTCTTATTTTTTGACACGATTGATACTTCAATTTCACTGATTAATATTTTGCTTTCGTTCTCATAATACCTCCCAATTTGGCGGGCAAAGGCATTGATATCCGTTGTAAATCCTGATACACGTTCCACCGTGTCCACATGGGTCACTGGCACAAGCGGAGTTCAGTAAATCGTTCCTCATTGTGTTCAAGGTGTTTTCGATAGTCCGGACCTGCGAAATGAAAAATTATTTGCAAATCTCTTCATTCTGAGCAAACTAAGCTCGAATGAGTTTTGAATGTTAACTTACCCTTCTTGTCAAGTTACGTAAAGTGGCTACGAACATGAGAGGATCGTTAATCTGCAACCAAACATTTTCGTTATCCCAGAATATTACAAAATTCAATGAGGCATTCAAAAACAAAAAAACGTTTCATACTCGATTTCCTCTCGATCTTCCTGGCCTGCCCGTCAAGTTCGTATCCACCCCAAGTTCGAGATTACGCAAACGTCTTTGCAAACCATTTGGACCCTCGACGGCTGCCACGATCCGATTGAGATCTTTCGTCATAATAAGCAAATGTCCATTTTCCCAATTTTCGACAATTTGCGCAGCATCGTGTGCCTGACGTTCATAAAATTTGGAGTTTAAATGTTTTTGTTTCTATTTCGATTGAGAAGTTAGTTTCGACATTTTTGTTCGATTCTAACTCACCCTTATCGAAACATCGAGGAGATTTATGTCGTTTATATTGACGGTGCTTTTCCCAAACGTCAACAAAGTTATGTTTCGATCCTTTGCACTAGCAATCACGAGATTTCCATCTTGCGTCTCGAGGATCGGTCTTCCGAGAATGATTTATCGATCAATTTTGTTATGAAAACAAAAAAATATAATAATTAGAACAATGAATTATCATCTCGTCCAAAAGGGCAAAAAATTCTCGTACCTTTCTTCCATCCAAGCGCTACACGAACCGATTAACAAAACGACCAGCAATAATGACCTTGAGGCCATTGTGCCGTCCACCTTTCGGTTTCTCTATTCCTAATTGTTTAATTGTATTTTTGATATTTTTTATTATTATTTTCCGCGATTACCAAGACTTTCTGTGTCAATGAGAAAAATGCTCGGCATTGAGGCACTCTTCGTCTCTGACTGATCTCAATACTTGCTCTTCGTACTTCTCCCAGAGTGCAAGTGGGCGTGTTTCGAGCATTTATCAAGTTCCACCCAATATCAAATTACGATTATTCGTTCGAACGTTTTAATATTTCGGAAAATAAAAACTATCGACGTCCCAATCACATAGAAACTCCTGATTTTTCAGCTTCAGCGAACCTTATTATTGGCTTTGGAACTTCTAATTTAAAAAACTGCCATATTCTGAATTTTTATCAGGCAGAGAGCGATGCTATCAAAATGAGACAAACTTTTTTTTTTCTTAAGGTATTACTATCACGAAACGACTTTATTTAGGAATTTTTCAAAACGTTGTATAAACTTTCTTGGCACTAAAACTAACAGTTTCCTCCTCTGAAGAAAATTTTTCTGACGTTTAGAATTTGTGATATTTCATTTTCCATTTTTTTATTTTTTCCATCTAAACGCGTGTAAATTGAAGTTGCGTTTCTTTTGTTTTTTTCTTGCAACTTTTTAACGAAACGTGACTTCAATTTACACGCGTTCAGATGGGAAAAATAAAAAATTGGAAATTAAATATCTCGAATTCTAAGCGTCAGAAAATGTTTCTTCAGAGGAGAAAACTGTTAGTTTTGGTGCCAAGAACGTTTATACAAAATTTTGAAAGAATCCTGAATAAAGTCGTTTTGTGATAGTAATACGTTAAAATGACAATATGCTGCATTCTTATTGTTGACTTTTTTTACCCTCCTGCCCTTTCTGTCAGTCATAAAACAAAATGTAACAATAATTACCTCTCAACCCTGATATCATCCCTGAAAAATATCTGAAAATAAATTTCCTCAAGTTGCCTTGATAAATTTCTTCAAAATCCTCAAAATAATTTGTAAGAGATCGGGAACGAATGAAAAGGTGTGAATAAAATTTCCAAGGAAAAAGACGAACGAGTTCAAAATTATTGTGGCTGGGAATTTCCACCGGAGACAGAATTTTAACCACGAATTCGGTCTTGAGCAAATTCACTATGACAAAAACGCTCATATTTGTAAGAATGTTTCATGCTCATTCTCGTGCTACTTTTCCTCATCAATGCACCATCGCATATTAGTCCTCGCACCATGCATGGCTTATGACAATCGATCATAAAACATTCGACTCACGCTATTGTGCATACATATATAAAAATGTTCCATATAAAACTTACACGCATCAGTTATCAGGTCGTTTGATGAGGTAAAACGTTCTAGTTGGAAAGTGACGCTATTGGAGAGCGCGCCGCTCACATTATCTACTTCGTTGACCGAAGAAACAAAACCATGGTAAGTTTTCGTCAATTTTTCCACCTGCTTCCGGAACGATTCTGCATGAGATGAAATTTTTTATAACGGACGTAATGTTGACTAATTTGAAGTATTGAAATAATTGAATGAGATTCCGATAAAAATGAAATTCGTACCGAAATGCTTACCTACTTTTTTCCATATTCCTTTCAAATGATCGAGGTCGAGCATACGGCTTCAAAAATTCATGTCTTGAGCTCTGGTTTTGCAGCACCATTAACTTTCTGTAAGATAATGAAAAATCGATATGAACTTCGTTACCTGTCCATAAGATACTTAAGCTCATTTGTCACCGATAATGAGATCGCAATAAACCAGATTTCCAAATTGATTCCCAATCAATTGGATATTCCCATTTAATTATTTATAATTATCAGAAATTATCTGTGACATTAAGGAGGTTGGCTACACACAACAATGTTGCCATGTTAAAAGCATAGGGAAATTCTAAATGATTAGAATTTAATGAAATTTGGTGAGTATATTCTTTAGTATTAAATATGGTTATACAAATTTTTTTGAGATTTTTCTTCTACATAGTTTTCGAGTAATCGAACACTAGAGTTTACATGCAAAAGCATAGGATTCAGATATATATAGGTATATCTTTAGCATATTGTAAACTCCAATTATTCGACAACTATGTAGACGAAAAATTTGAAAAAAATAGTGTCATCGTATTTGATGCTAAGGAATGTTATCACCAAATTTTATTAAATTCTCATCATATTGTCGTATGTAGCAATGTTAAAAGCATAGGGAAATTCTAAATGATTAGAATTTAATGAAATTTGGTGAGTATATTCTTTAGTATTAAATATGAATATACAAATATTTTAAGATTTTTCTTCTACATAGTTTTCGAGTAATCGAACACTAGAGTTTACATGCAAAAGCATAGGATTCAGATATATATAGGTATATCTTTTGCATATTGTAAACTCCAATTATTCGACAACTATGTAGACGAAAAATTTGGAAAAAATAGTGTCATCGTATTTGATGCTAAGGAATTTTATCACGAAATTTTATTAAATTCTTATCATATTGTGGTGTGTAGCCAACCTCCTTCCATAGTATGGTGTTTAGAAAAATTGATAAATTTCTTATCGAACAAATTTGTGCGACCAATTAATCGCTCTTGTTGATGAAATAATTGAAATTATTGGAGGGTCTCCGTTACAAGTTTAATTCTAACTTGATTAAAGTTTATTTTTCCTGCAGAGCGCCTTTATAAATCAATAATTTTTAAATTCATTGAAAAATCGGTCCAAAATAAATGAACAACTAAGTTTTGGCAGATTTGAGAAACGATTTAGCATAGTTAGTGTTTATAAATATAAATATATTTATAGAGAACTTTGTATTGTAAAATAACTTGACGTTATTGAGCTACTATGGTTACACATCGTGACAACGTTTGAAATCGATTTTTCTTCGAGTCTATAGACACAGAGGAGTTCTGAACTGCACAACTGCATTTCTATGTTGCATCTTCTATCGCTATATCTCTATATTATCGAAGGGAATGCCACCGTCGGTTGTAAAGTAGCATTCTTCCAGTAAAGGTTGCATTATTAATATTAATGCTATACCTTTGACTGGGTCAAGGCGGATGAGCATATAGATATTGTCTGCTATTATTATTGAACTTCCTGGCAAGTAAGAGTCGCAGGGTAGTAAAAGTTTGAACATTTTTCATGCTTCCGTCAGTCAGTTACCGGTCAACTATCGTCGAAGTGATATTTTCCTCATTTCACGCTGTGAAAAGTCTTTGATTTTCCATGTGTTCGATTCCGAAAACTTTTTCATACGAACTTAACTGCGGATCATTCGAAAACGTTGCATTTTATTGCTGATCAGGCTACTTAAAAAATCAACGATGAATTCTCAATCGAAACTCTATGAAAAAATGTCGAAACGGGTACACATTTAATCTGATTAATTAGACTTTATTTATTAGGGTTCTTTCAAAATTTTGTATAAACGCTCTTGGCACCAAAACTAACAGTTTTCTCCTTTGGAGAAAAATTTTCTGATATTTAATTTCCATTTTTTTATTTTTTCCATCTAAACGCGTGTAAATTGAAGTCGCGTTTCTTTTGGTTTTTTCTTGCAACTTTTGAACGAAACGTGAATTCAATTTACAGGCGTTTAGATGGGAAAAATAAAAAATTAAATATCTCGAATTCTAAACGTCAGAAAATTTTTCTTCAAAGGAGAAAACTATTAATTTTGGGGCCAAGAACGTTTATACAAAATTTGGAAAGAATCCTAAATAAAGTCGTTTTGTGATAGTAATCCCGTAAATAATTGTGAAAAATCAATGTCACGAATGAAATACGTCCAGGAGACCCAGTGTGGTTTTTTAGGATAAATTAATTTTGTCAATCGACTTGCCT
The DNA here is from genome assembly GCA_963921915.1 of Hyposoter dolosus. NCBI lineage: Eukaryota > Metazoa > Arthropoda > Insecta > Hymenoptera > Ichneumonidae > Hyposoter > Hyposoter dolosus. Next base: position 11,334,529 of record OY998131.1, read on the forward strand.
CCTCGATTCATGCGCAAACGAATCTTTCCATTACGAATTATCTTAATTCTCGTTGCTCCACGATATCTCCCACTAAATCTGGAACCCTGTGTCTGGTTTTTGTTTCATGCGTTCAGCGTGAATGCATATCAATACACATTGGTCAGGCAGGCGTTCAGATGGGGAACGCCTGCTGGGAACTGTACTGTCTGGAGCATGGAATCCATCCGGATGGGCAAATGCCCAGTGATCTTACTCCGGACTACGAGGATGATTCCTTCAATACATTCTTCGAGGAAACGGGATCGGGAAAACACGTGCCGAGGGCTGTTTTCATCGATCTCGAACCGACAGTTGTGGGCAAGTGGAACGTGAAGAACGTAGAAAAATGTTTTTTGGTCGATAATGCATCCGTAACCATTTGTTGACACACTGGGTCAAATTGACCCAGTTTATTTTTTACCAGAATTAACGATTTTTTCATTCCGATATGCAGACGAGGTTCGTACCGGAACTTACCGGCAACTTTTTCACCCCCAGCAGCTTATAACTGGAAAAGAAGACGCAGCCAATAATTACGCTCGTGGACATTACACAATTGGTATTGCTGTTTTCTTCGTTTTTGTTATAATCAGTTTTTCAATTATTACTTTTGTATGTTCGGGCGTAACGCTTCAATTGTCGAATATTAACAGTCCAAATGTCGCACTGCAATCAGGAAAGGAGATTGTCGACCTTACGTTAGATCGAATACGACGAATTTCTGAGCAATGCCGTGGTCTTCAAGGTTTTTTAATATTTCACTCGTTCGGCGGTGGTACTGGCTCCGGCTTTTCGAGTTTGCTCATGGAAAGACTTTCCGTCGAATACCCCAAACGAAGCAAGCTCACGTTCAGTATTTATCCAGCTCCTCAGGTCTGTCAAAATAATATTCATTCATTATTATCAAGACTTTAATAATACCGAACGTTTACTTTTCTTGCTATTTATTTTTTGTCCCCCCGTTTTTTTTTCCTTCACATCAAAAATTCATCAAAATGTTTCATCAAAATGTAAATACAAAAAAACGCTGCATATTGAAATTTGCAAATTGCTTCCTCAAGATGCTCAAGATGCACGATGCTCAAAGCTTCCTCTATGAGGAAGATCGTGCATCTTGAGCATCTTGTTTGGTTAAATTTTGACATTTTTCGCCCAATTTCAGATGAAAAATTACTATGTATTTGCTCAAATTTCTCAGAGAGACGATATGGTATCATGGAACTATGGTGACATAGTAATTTTTTATATAAATTGTCTCTCAGTGTTGGTAATAAAAAAATTATATCAGACACTCGATTCATTCAATATAAAATAGTGGACTTTGTTCTTTTGACAGGTGTCAACAGCAGTCGTCGAGCCCTACAATGCCATACTGTACACGCATCCTACCCTTGAACATTGCGAGGTTGCTTTCATTGTCGACAATCAAGCGATTTACGAACTTTGCAGACGCAATTTGTCGATCGAAAGGCCAACTTATACAAATCTGAATCGTCTGATTGGACAAATTGTCTCATCGATCACTGCGAGTCTACGTTTCGATGGTGCTCTCAACGTCGATCTCACAGAGTTCCAAACGAATCTTGTGCCTTACCCAAGAATACATTTTCCTCTCGTAGGTCGAATCGTTAAAATCCTTACGTCAATGCAATATTTTTATTTGAATTGTTAAAAAAATTCTTACTCGTTTTTTTCTTCAAGATTGTAATTTCTTTGATAACGAAAAAAATGTCAATATCAATTTAATGAATTTTCACTTACATATTCAGGCAACATACGCGCCAGTCATGTCAGCGGAAAAAGCAGGCCACGAGAGAATGACTGTTGCCGAAATAACGAGTTCGTGCTTCGAGCCAAATCATCAAATGGTGAATTGCGACCCTCGAAGAGGAAAATACATGGCAGTTTGCATGCTCTACAGGGGTGACGTTGTCCCAAAAGATGTTAACGCTGCTATAGCCATGATCAAGGGACAGAAGCACGTGGAATTCGTAGAGTGGTGTCCAACGGGTTTCAAAGTTCGTAAATTTTCGTTCGTACACTTTAGCGTTTGAATTTTTTTTTTCAAACTCTTTTGTTTCTTTTTTATCAAGCCATTTTTTCATAATTCTCTCACAAACACTTGCTGAGTCAAGTTAATTCTGTTTGCAATGAAAAATGAATGTGTGACTTGCCTCTAGGTTGGAATAAATTATCAACCACCTACGGTCGTGCCAGGTGGCGATCTCGCGAAAGCTGAGCGAGCAGTATGCTGTTTGTGCAATACGACAGCCATCGTTGATGCCTGGGCCCGAATCGATCACAAATTTGATTTGATGTATTCGAAGCGAGCCTTCGTTCATTGGTACCCAATATTTTTTCCTAAATTCAAAAGAAAAAAAATTTGAATTTGTAATTAGACAAAGTTAATTATTCAAAATTATCTGAGGCCTATTTTCTGAGTATTTCTGTGTCTTTTTTCTCATTTCATTTTAGGTTCGTCGGAGAAGGAATGGAAGAGGGTGAATTTTCGGAGGCAAGGGAAGATCTAGCTGCTCTCGAGCTCGATTATCGTGAGGTTCAAGAGGACGCTACAGTCACTGAAGATGACGACGAAAATTGAACGTACATCGTTATCAATCCCCCTTGATCTATACGAAAAAAGAATTCACCTCAAGTTCCTACTCGGGGTCAATTTGACCCCAGCTGAAATCGATGTTCGACGTCAAAATTAAGCCTTCGTTCCAATTCTAAAAATCGTGAAACTAATTGTTCGATGACATTGAATCCTGTTTCATTTCGTTTGTCGGAATCTTTACGATTGGTTTGAAAAAAAATGTCTCGAAAATTATCAAGTGTGGCAAGAGTTGTGACTCCGCAAAGTACCAAAGGAACTTGAGGACACACTTTGATAATAAAAATCGGAAAAACAAGCCTTTCGGTTATCAAAAGCTCCGAATGGTGGCGTTAAAATCTCGAGCTGTCCTTCCTCGCTACCTATTTTCGGTGTTTCATAATTATGATGAAAGTTCAAATGAGTATTATTGAGTATTATCTTAGTCATTTGTATTTTTCTCGTTAGAATAATTCTGTGTCATTTATACGGGATGATTAATTTAATTTAATTATATTGAAGACTAATAAGGATTTTTCAACACCTCAACAATTGTAGGAGCAAAGGAGTCCTGAATTTGAATTCGTGGCTGCAGCATATTTAAGGACGTTGTATGCAAAATGTTCTATCGAGACAATTCCTCTAAATTTGCACCTCACACTTGCTCGCGCAATTTCAAGAGGTTTCACCATGTAGATGTCGAGATATTTATTCATAAAAATAACAATTTTCAGTAGTTTCTCATAAGAGCGTGTGTTAAAAGTTGCAATTTTCAACATTAAATATTTCGATTTCCAACTGGTGGAGCCTCTTAAAACTTTGCATACACTTTTGTGTAACATCGAAGAAGCTTTATTTAGTTTTTCAAAAAAATCGCTCGTAAAATTTTTTCGAAATTTTGTTTATTATATAACAAATACAGATTACCTCGGACAATCTTGGATTTAGAGTATGTTATTCTTTAGTCAATTTGTAACAACTTTTTTTTAATGGACTTAGGCTCGTAAACCATTTTGTATGTAAGAAAAACTGAAAAGAAAAATTTAGATTTGACCGTCGCCATACAACGTCCTTAAACATTTCTAGATCGTCGATTGTATCATGAAAATTTGTTCTCGAGCCTGGTATTTGTATTCTTCAAGCTTGTTATATTTTATGTAGTAATTTGTTTTTTTACTCCAATCGTGCTTCACTTACGATTGTACAATTTATGTAGCGACGAATAAAACATGCGGTTATAGTGATAGTAAACAATGTCGTTTCAAACTCACTGTCAACTGGCCCTAGTTACTTCTAGAGAATCAAGACTGGTTGCGATCGGAGGAAAACTGTGTGCGGGTCCATCGGCCTTTCTACGAGTTTTCTCGCATCTCTCTCGGTCCTCCTGCAAATACATACAGTGCATCAGGGAAAAGTGACGTAGACGTGAGGGTCTGGGTCTGGAAAAGCCCAAAATAAATGGTGTTGTGAAATTTTCGTTCGAAGTGCATGGTAATCAAAAGTTTAAGGATCTTGAGTACCTATGAAACTTATTAATGTTAATTGTTCAATAAAATTAGGAAGCTTGTTATAAAAAATTAACATTTTGTTAAGAACAATTTTTTGAACAAATACAAAAAATATTTATCAATAAGCTTCGTTATGTTTCCGTTGCTTTCAGTATATTGTAGATATTGAAAAATTGAGAGGTCAAAAAAAAACTTATCGCAAAGTTGTACCAATTTTCATAAAACTAAATTTGACTACATTTAATTTATTAATGTTAATTGTTCAATAACGAGCTTCCTAATTTTCGTGAAATTTTGACACGATCTCCCAAGCACTTCATACAAAAACATGCCAAATTTTTCGAATTTCCTCATCATTTGCGATTTGGGACTCAACATCCTTAAGGAGGGAAACTTTGTGATCTGAATCGATCGATTAAGAAGAGGCGAGGGCGAGACAGGGAATGGGCGAACGAAAACGAAACTGGGACAAAGGTAACGAAGATTCCTGTTCTCTGAAGATGCGAACTCTCCGTGGTGGATGCGTGCGTTTCGTCGAACCCTTGAAATATTGATCCGTAGAAGAGATGAGAAACATAGGGAGATGTGAGCCACGGCACATGCCCGAATGACGCTCAGCTGGCTCTGTGCTCACGACGACCCCTTCGAACAAAAAGAAATAGCTAAATATGTACGAGGGCCATGCCGTCGATGTTTTCGTCAAAAATAATGTCTATATTAATCGTTGATCGTGAAAGTTAAAAATATGTGAGATGTAGTTTGTTACGAGAAATTGCCTTGAGGGCAGAGTACTTTCTCGTTCGCATCGTCAATCAAAAGGTGAGTGACTAAACAACGACGACTGAATAAATTTTCTTTCACGATAAACCAAACAACCAAAAATTGTCAATTTTTCTTTTTTTTCTCAGAATAATAAACCGAGAGATTTTAATTCATTTTTTTATTCGTATATTTGTTCCATCGTGCGAGGATGAAAAAGTCACTCTCTAGAAACAACAACTTCCCTTGAATTTCTTTGCTCAAAGAAAACTGTAAAAAAATAAATCGATTCATTATCAAATTAATTAGTTGATTGTTTATTTTTAATTTTCTCTCCGACCTCTGACATCGTGTATATCAGGACCTATGGGTCCTTAATAGTCCTGGGCGCGTTTAATCATTCTAAATATGTGTACATGTATCTACATACTCGCGCAAGACTCCATTATATTAAAATGTGTACGTTATGAATATGTAAAAAAATAAATGTGACAATTATCGCTTATGCTTTGAAAATAATTTTTCCAGCTAATGTTTTGACAATAATAACGGTGAAATTAAAATTGGGGCGACGTGAGTATAATAGAATGCATATATATACATATATATTATACATATGTATTATATATATGCGTGTGCTTGTCGAAAATGTGGTTATCTCTGTGATAAACGTGTGTCACGTTGTAAAATGGACTGTATCCGTGTGGTATATTTTGTTTATCGTTTTGTTGACCCAGTAGATTGATTTGTTTGTACACGAGTCGTCGAAATGGCCCTCGATTATTTAGACACTTCGGAGGAGAACGAGCGAAAGATTTAGTCCATTAAATTTGGTCTCTATCTTGTTGATCATCAGAGACTGATATTTCAATGAATGTGCATGCTAAATTCGATCGCATAACATTTCGACAAACTGATAAATCGTTTCTCAACTCTTTATCAAGTGTCAACAGACAATATTAAAGTCAATACTCTATCGCCAAGTAATCGATTCGCTGATATACATTAGAAATTAGTTTATTTTTTTTATCTGCTTTTATGGAGAAAGAATATAAGAACTCTTGCATTATATTTGTAGGGGAAAAACGCGTTCATTTTAACCCGTAGCCATCACATGGGTGCAAATTTGCATCCACGAAAACTTCAGGCAGCGAGATTTTCAAAAATTTTTAATTTGATAATTTTTTTGTCAAATGACTCGTATTTTCCATTTTTTAATCATTGGAATCGATAGCCCAGGATTCGCTACCCCTAAAAAGTATACCATTAGTTTCCAATCCGTAATAATGTCGATGAGACAGAACGTTTTAAAAACTCCAAGTACAAATTTGCACACATGTGGTGAGTATGTTAGCCCAGAGGTCGAATGGTGTCTACGGGTTAATATTAGACACTCGATTGAATAATCCCTTGAAGCTCCATACCAAGTGGTTCTTAGAATATATGGAAAGAATATGGAACCACGTGGTGCTCGAAGACACTTTGAAACGTAGTCTGTTCAAACAGAACCGAAAATAAAGTTTTGTTGAAAAAGATCGATATTTTGTTCGATACGTTCGACTAAACGTTTTTTTTTTTTTAATAATCCCAAAAATTGTGTCATTGCAGCAAGAAATATTTTAGAAAGTCTCTTCGGAAGCAAATTTTTGTCCTTCCACTCGTAAATTTCATTGACAATTCCGTTAGAAACAAAATATACTGACAAAATAACGAAAATTTTGAAATTATCCAAAAATATTTAGTTTACCGTTTTCAACAAAGTATCAACGATTTTTAACAAAATTTGATTTCCAGTGCGATCGCCACGAACCAATAAAACCGAAAAAGTTAATTTTTTGATTAGATAAATGGGAGACTTCCAAGGATTAATGAGTAGGAATTTTTGTTATCGTCGTAACTTTAGTTCAGAGTCAGTAAGCTTAACTAAACAAAGATAGGTTTTAGTGTGTATTATATGAATATACAAAAATGTTGTCGTACCGAAAAAAACTGATGAAAGCTTTTATAAAATGTTTCTCGATCGCACGTGTCGCACTCGATCATTCTGTATACGGATGAGTCAATCGAGGATTCCTTATTAAATATGCACAAAGTCGTTTGAACCGTTGAATCCTCGAAACCTTTGGTACGTAATTAATAATCAGATCGATGCTCTTCCGTAGGCCTCACCATTGCGAACATAATCCCTATTATGATGTTGGGGCGGAAGCAGAGTCTCAAGGGGGAACCCGTTCTGGCTGACTACGGCCCGGAGGAGTCCCTCAATGAGAGCGCCGACATCGAATGGGTTAATAAGGTAAAGATTGACTAATCTTTTTGTCATTGTACCGACTGGATCAACCTATTGAATAAAAATATATATTGTAAATTAAACACGCAAATCCATCCTTGGAAATCAAAATTTTTTGGGAAACTAAAAAAAAAAAATTTGCAAATTTCAATATGCAGCGTTTTTTTGTATTTACATTTTAAATTATATCATTTGGACAACTTTTCTAGAAAGTAAAGAGGAAGTATAGACTTATACACAATATTTTACAAAATTAGCAGAAATTAGAGCGGTTGGACGATTTTTCAAAAAACTCTGATTTTCGTAAAATTCCCAAAAATCATTAAATTTAAACCGTTCAACCGATATTCCCCAAATTCAATACCAACCTTCCTATTGTGATGCTCTATTTATAGAAAATAAAAATTAATAATAAATCTTCAAATTTGCGAAAGTTAGAGCGATTACACGCTTTTTTTGAAAATTTCAAAATGCCGTAGAATTCGTATTTTTCTAGCAACTCTGACTAAATTATCGAAGAACGAAGAGCTGGTATAGATTTTAAAAAAAAAAAATCACCGTCACATCCTCTATGAGGAAGCAAAATAAAAAAAAAATAAAAAATAGTTGGAGAACGTTACTTTTTCGGGATATGATTGTAGGACCTTCTTTGCCATAAATTATGAAGAATTTTATTTTTTGTAGCAATGGGTGCGAAGATCGATGAGACTATGTGCTCTGGTATCACTCGCCTCGGTATGTCTCAACACACCGAAGACATTCGAGAAGGTGCCGGAACTTCAGTGGGTGACTTTTACATGCGATCTCATAGTAACATTTCTCTTCACCGCTGAAATGATCGCAAAAATGCACATACGCGGGATTTTGAAGGTAAACGAAATCCTATGACGAAACATTGATTTACACTTAACATTAATTAATTATATCGCAACTCCTGAATGCTCCACTAAATGTTCTGTTTTTGTTTTTTGTTATTTTGAAAAACACGAAACACAACTGCTCGCATGAACTTTTCGTAAAAGAGCATTTTTTCCGTCAATTATATTGATTCTCTGTTTAACCAGAGAGACAAGTCCTACTTGAAAGATCACTGGTGCCAATTCGACGCGACGATGGTACTCTTCCTCTGGCTGTCAGTCATTCTCCAGATGTTCGAGATGCTCGGTTTAGTTTTGAAATTCAGTGCAGCCTCTGTCATACGTTCACCAAGGCCCTTAATCATGATACGTTTCTTACGCGTATTTCTCAAATTCTCTATGCCGAAGGCCCGAATCAATCAGATATTCAAGTTCGTATTAATTATGCAACATTTCGATAATTATTTAAAAAGGGTGGCTACACACAACAATGTTGCCATGTTAAAAGCATAAAAAAATTCGAAATTATTTAGAGACACGGCAGCGTCTTGACGCCAAGTATTAAAAACAAAAATTCGAACAGACAAGGCAAGTTGCCTGCGTGTTAGAATTTAATGAAATTTGCTGAGTTATATTCTTTAGTATTAAATATGAATGTACAAATTTTTTAAGATTTTTCTTCTACATAGTTTTCAAATAATTCAAAACTAGAGTTTACATGCATAAGCATAGGATTCAGATATATATATAGGTAAATCTTTTGCACATTGTAAACTCTAATTATTCGACAACTATGTAGATGAAAAATTTGAAAAAAATTGTGACATTGTATTTGATGCTAACGAATGCCATCACCAAATTTTATTAAATTCTCATTATATTGTCGTATGTAGCCATGCTAAAAGCATAGGAAAATTCGAAATGATTAGAATTTAATGAAATTTGGTGAGTATATTCTTTAGTATTAAATACGAATGTACAAATTTGTTAAGATTTTTCTTCTCCATAGTTTTCAAGTAATTGGACACTAGAGTTTACATGCATAAGCATAGAATTCAGATATATATAGATATACCTTTTGCATATTGCAAACTCCAATTATTCGACAACTATGAAAAGGAAAAATTTGAAAAAAATTGTGTCATCGTATTTGATGCTAACGAATGTTATCACCAAATTTTATTAAATTCTTATCATATTGTCGTATGTAGCCAACCTCCTTAACCCAAATTGCGAATAATTAACAATGTCGACTGTTTTACCATGCTTCAGGCGTTCGAGTCAACAGATTTACAACGTGACCTTATTTTTTCTTTTCTTCATGTCACTCTATGGTCTCCTCGGTGTACAATTTTTTGGAGAGCTGAAAAATCACTGTGTTCTCAACACAACACATCCAAAGCACATCACGATCAACAGCTTGGCCATACCCGACACATTTTGTTCGACCGATCCCGAATCGGGTTATCAGTGTCCGGAGGGAATGACTTGCATGAAACTCGAACTTTCAAAGTACATCATGGGATTCAATGGATTCGACGAATTCGGTATATGACTTGAAAATTTCTTTCGATTTGTGCTCGAAAAATAGTCGTAAATTGGTCGATAGATCGGAAGAGACATATTTTCATATTTCCTATCCGTCAATTTGGAAATAAATCACAACAATAATTGACTTTTGTTTTTTTGTTTTTGTTTTTTTTTGTTTTTTTTTTTTAATGGAAAATTGTTTTGTTTTTCGTCTTTTCTAGCAACAAGTATTTTCACCGTTTATCAGGCCGCTTCTCAAGAGGGTTGGGTCTTCATAATGTATCGTGCAATTGACAGTTTACCAGCATGGAGAGCTGTCCTGTATTTCAGCACGATGATATTTTTTCTCGCATGGCTCGTTAAGAACGTGTTTATCGCCGTTATAACGGAAACATTTAACGAGATTCGTGTGCAATTTCAACAAATGTGGGGAATACGAGGACACATTACGAACAGTTCAGCATCGCAAATTTTATCCGGCGATGATAACGGTTGGAAATTAATTACACTCGATGAAAACAAACACGGAAGTTTGGCATCGCCCGTTTGTCACGCTATACTTCGATCTCCTCATTTTCGTATGGTCGTCATGTGTGCTATTCTTGCAAATGGCATTACAACTGCATCGATGAACTTCAAACACGACGATAGACCGAGACACACGTACTACGACAATTACTACTACGCCGAAATCGCTTTCACCATTTTTCTCGATCTTGAGACTCTCTTCAAAATTTGGTGTCTTGGATTTCGAAGCTATTACAAACACTCCATTCATAAGTTTGAACTCTTACTCGCACTTGGCACAACCGTCCACATACTTCCCTGCTTTTATGCATCGGCCTTTACATACTTTCAGGTAATTCGAGTCACACCAAAATTAAGGAGGGTGGCTACACACAACAATGTTGCCATGTTAACAACATAGGGAAATTTGAAATTATTAGAATTTAATAAAAATTGATGAGTATATTCTTTAGTATTAAAAATGAATATACACATTTTTTAACATTTTTCTTCTACATAGTTTTCGAGTTATTCAACACTAGGAGTTTACATGCATAAACGTAGCATTCAGATATATATATAGGTATATCTTTTGCATATTGTAAACTCCAATTATTCGACAACTATGTAGACAAAAAATTTGAAAAAAATTGTGTCATCGTATTTGATGCTAAGGAATGTTATCACCAAATTTTATTAACTTCTCATTACATTATCGTATGTAGCGAATCTCCTCAACGCTCGACGCCATTCCAGATCGTCAAAGAATATTGACAAACGATTTAAATCAACACTCAACGAGATCAATGATGAATTATTGATTTTTCAGGTTCTCAGAGTCGTCAGACTCATCAAAGCATCACCGATGCTCGAGGACTTTGTCTACAAAATTTTTGGACCTGGCAAAAAACTTGGAAGTCTGATTATATTCACAATGTGCTTGCTCGTCATTTCTTCGAGCATTTCGATGCAACTTTTCTGCTTTCTTTGCGATTTCACCAAATTCGAAACATTTCCTGAGGTAAAATCTCTCGTTCTTTTTACAACGAACCAAAAACGAACTGTGCGATTAGGTGTCGTTCGAGACGATTTTTCAATTTTGTGTTTTTTTTTTTTAAATAGGCGTTCATGTCCATGTTCCAAATTCTCACCCAAGAGGCTTGGGTCGAAGTTATGGACGAAACGATGGTCAGAACTCACGAAACCATGGCACCATTAGTCGCGGTTTACTTCATTTTGTACCATCTCTTCGTCACTCTGGTAAGCAACATTTTGGTTTTAACGTATTACTATCACAAAACGACTTTATTGAGGATTCTTTCAAAATTTTTTATAAACGTTCTTGGCACCAAAACTAACAATTTTCTCCTCTGAAGAAAAATTTTCTGGACGTTTAGAATTTGAGATATTTCATTTCCAATTTTTTATTTTTCCCATCTAAACGCGTGTAAATTGAAGTCGCGTTTCTTTTATTTTTTTTCTTGTAACTTTTTAACGAAACATGACTTCAATTTACACGCGTTTAGATGAGAAAAATAAAAAATTGAAAATTAAATTTCTCAAATTCTAAACGTCAGAAAATTTTTCTTCATATGAATTCTTTATATTGTTTATATGAAATTTTGAAAGAACCCTAAATAAAGTCGTTTTGTTAATACCTTGAAAAATTGAAAATTAGCCTGAATGATAATTTTTGCGAATTTGAACTTGATAATCGCACGAATCTTGCTTTTGTTCGACAGATCGTGCTGAGTCTTTTCGTCGCTGTAATCCTCGACAATCTCGAGCTCGATGAGGACATAAAAAAGCTCAAGCAGTTGAAATTTCGTGAACAGAGCGCAGAGATAAAGGAAACGCTGCCATTTCGTTTGCGAATTTTTGAGAAATTTCCTGACAGTCCACAAATGACGTGTTTGCACAAAGTTCCTTCGGACTTTAATTTGCCAAAGGTCCGTTTAATTCATAAAGATTCATAATCGCGAAAGTAAATTTGTAGGAATTATCGATTTATTGTGATTCTTAAAGGTACGCGAAAGTTTCATGCGCCAATTCGTGTTCGAAGTCGAAGACGATGAGAACGAGAGTACGAAAAAAATTCACGAGACTTTCGACTCGAAAATGGTTTACCGGAAACAACGTCCAGTTAAAATTTTAAACAATCCACCAAAAGTTCGAAATGTGGTTACAAGCCTGAAAAAAGCTGCCATCATTTATATAATCAAGTAAATCACGCATTCATCTATTTACCTATAAGCTTAAGGATGTTGACTACCTATGAAACTTTTTAATATTAATTGTTCAATAAATAGCTTCTTAATGGTGGCGAAATTTGTACACGACCTCCTGAGTACTTCATGTAAAAACATACCAAATTTTAAGAATTCTATCATCATTACTTTAACTACCTTAAGGGTTGAAATAAAAAATGATAAGAAAATCCTGAAAATTTAGTATGTTTTTGTATAAAGTATTTAAGAGGTTGTATAAAAATTTCACGATGATTAGGAAGCACGTTATTAAAAAATTAACATTTTGTTAAAACCAATTTTTTAAACAAATACAAAAAATATTAATCAATAAGCTTCGTTTTGTTTCCGTTTTACTTTCAGTATATTGTAGAAATTAAAAAATTGAGAGGTCAAAAAAAAAACTTATCGCAAAGTTGTACCAATTTCCATAAAACTAAATTTGACAACATTTCATTTATTAATGTTAATTGTTCGATAACGAGTTTCCTAATTGTCGTGAAATTTTGACACGATCTCTTAAATACTTCATACAAAAACATCCCAAATTTTCGGAATTTTCTCATCATTTGCAATTCGGGACTCAACCAACATCCTTAAGGTGCGCTGGAGGGAATAAAGGGAGATAATCAAAAAGAAAATCTGTCAATTTGCACAATTTTTGGTTTCAGTGACTCGAATAACCAGAGATTGTTACTCGGGGATTCGGCCATGATTCCGGTGCCTGGGAAAGGTCTCCTGAAGCCACAGGGAACTGTTAGCAGTGCTAAACAGTTGAGAATCGATCAAAAAAAGTTGGTAACTTTAAAATGCAACTGAAACTCAATTTCTCAATATTGCAACGATTTTATATCACGTTGCTCCCTCGTATTCGATGTCCTTCGAGCAGATCATGCTACCAATGTCGTTGATTGAATTTTAAAGAGATGCTAAAGCTTTCCAAGTTATCGTATGAATTCCCAATGTGAAGTTTAGAGTTTTTTTTTTTTTTTGTTAAAAATCGTCGATATTTTGTTGAACACGTTAAACTAAATATTTTTTGATAATTTCAAAATTATCGTTATTTTGGCAGTATATTTGTTTTCTAACGGAATACTCAGCAAAATTTTCGAACGGTGCGACAAAAATTTGCTTCCGAAGAGACTTTCTAAAATATTTCTTGCTGATAATTTTTGGGATTATACAAAAAAACATTTACCCGAACGTATCGAACAAAATATCGGTCTTTTCCAACAAAATTTTGCTTTCTATTTTTTTATTTTCATTACTATCATTCAGGTCTATACGTAGAAGTGTACGAAGTGGTTCAATAAAGCTGAAGCAAACGTACGAACATCTGGTTGAAAACGGTGACATAGGAGCAATGAATCGAGTCACTTCGTCTCGAAGCAGACCCCACGATTTGGACATAAAACTACTCCAGGCTAAGCGCCAACAAGCCGAAATGCGAAGGTATTTTTAAAAAAAAGTTTCACGACGATACAATGCTGCCATGCTAAACTATGTTAAAAACATTTAAAAATTCAAAAAGATAAGAATTTTATAAAATTTGGTAAATATATTCTTTAATAAATGACAAAACTAATTTTTTTTTTATTTTTTTACCACGTAGTACTCGAGTAATTGAACACCAAAGTTCACGTGTATAAGCATAGAGTTTACATATATACATCGCCTGCATAAGAAGTTGGACTCAACTCTCAATAATTCGATAACCATGTGGTTAAAAATTTGGAAAAAATTTGTGTTTCAATACTTGATGCCAAAGAATGTTATCACCAAATTTTATTAAATTCTGATTATTTTGGTTTCGTGATCCAACCTCCTTGATCAACGTCCTACAAATGCAAAAAGTAAAGAAAATATTTTCGAACGTATTACTATCACGAAATGACTTGATTTAGGGTTCTTTCAAAATTTTGTATAAACGTTCTTGGCACCAAAACTAACAGTTTTTTATTTTTCCCATCTGAACGCACGTAAATTCAAGTCACGTTTCGTTAAAAAGTTGCAAGAAAAAAACAAAAGAAACGCAACTTCAATTTACACGCGTTTAGATGGGAAAAATAAAAAATTGGAAATGAAATATCTCGAATTCTAAACGTAGGAAAATTTTTCTTCTGAGCAGAAAGAAGTTTTGGTGCCAAGAACGTTTCTACAAAATTTTGAAAGAATCCTAAATAAAGTCGTTTTGTGATAGTAATACGTGAACATCCGGAAAACGACTTTCGCTTTATTGACTTTGCGTGCACGCAGGAATCAGCGGGAAGACGATTTACGAGAAAATCATCCATTTTTCGATACCCCATTATTTGCTGTTCCGCGAGAAAGTAAATTCCGAAAAATCTGTCAATTGCTCGTTTATGCACGATACGACGCAAGACTCAAAGATCCTCTGACAGGAAAGGAACGGAAAGTTCAATACAAAAGCTTGCAGTAAGTTCGAAGCAATATTTCGATAAATTTTCATACTAGAAATTTCGGTACCTATTTTTTTATGCGAACCTCTTGTCATCAATTATTCTCTGACGTTGACAGCAACTTCTTGGGACTCGTGACTTATCTCGATTGGGTAATGATTTGTGCGACAACTCTATCCTGCATTTCGATGATGTTCGAAACACCAAAATTTCGTGTAATGGAAGTACCAGCTTTGCAAGTCGCTGAATACGGTTTCGTAATATTTATGAGCATCGAACTGGCCCTCAAGATTCTTGCCGATGGCCTATTCTTCACGCCGAAAGCGTACATCAAAGACGTAGCCTCCGTACTGGACGTATTCATTTACGTGGTGAGTTTCCTGCCAAACATTTTATCAAAAATTACAATTATTTAATGAATAAGTAAAACGTTCGTTTTTCAAATAAATTACGAGATAAAAAAAAAAAAGTTATTCTCTTTCCAAAAAGATAATTGCCAAAAAATTACCTTGAAAACGCATTAAAACGATCTGGTTAAACAATTGTTAAAAAATATCGATCTCCATATTTTTAAGAACGTTGTATGGCGAAAGTCAAACCTAAATTTTTCTTTTCAGTTTTTCTTACATAAAAAATGGTTTGCGAGCCTAAGTTCATTAAAAAAAGTTTTTACAAATTGACTAAAGAACAACATACTCTAAATCCAAGATTGTCCGAGGTAATCTGTATTTGTTATATAATAAACAAAATTTCGGAAAAATTTTTACGAGCGATTTTTTTGAAAAACTAAATAAAGCTTCTTCGATGTAACATAAAAGTGTATGCAAAGTTTTAAGAGGCTTCACTATTTAGAAATGGAAATATTTAATGTTGAAAATTGCAACTTTTAACACACACTCTTATGAGAAACTATTGAAAATTGTGATTTTTATAAATAAATATCTCGACTTCTACATGGTGAAACTTCTTAAAATTGTGTGGTGCAAATTTAAAGGAATTTCATCGATAGAAAAAGTTTTGAAAACTTGTCCTCTTTCTAATGAAATAATAATTATTTTTTTTCGTAATTAGGTGAGTCTGGTATTTTTGTGCTGGATGCCAAAAAGTGTTTCGCCAAATTCTGGAGCCCAGTTATTAATGATCCTACGGTGTGTCAGGCCCTTGAGAATCTTTACGTTGGTACCACACATGAGGAAAGTGGTTTACGAATTGTGTCGAGGGTTCAAAGAAATATTGCTCGTATCGACACTTCTGGCTCTGCTGATGTTTGTCTTTGCGAGTTACGGTGTACAATTGTACGGTGGTCGATTGGCGAGATGCAACGATCCGACAATTTTAAAACGAGAAGATTGCGTCGGAGTATTCATGAGACGAGTCTTCGTGACGAAAATGAAGTTAAAACCAGGAGCAAACGAGAGTTATCCTTCCATTTTAGTCCCGAGAGTCTGGTGAGAATTTCAACTTTGTTCAATTTTTAAAAAATCATCTAGAACTTCCTGAACGTTGACTATGACCCAATTTTCTCCCTACCATTTCAGGGCTAATCCGAGAAGATTCAATTTCGATAACATCGGAGATGCAATGCTGGCGCTGTTCGAAGTACTTTCGTTCAAGGGATGGCTGGACGTTAGGGACGTGCTAATAAAAGCTCTCGGACAAGTACGTTAACATTTTTACAATTTCTTCTCAAGACTTTCGACGTAAAAATTTCCATTTCCAGTTCATCATCAAATTTGATTAAATTCTTATCATATTGTCGTATGTAGCCAACCTCCTTAATTAGACTCTCCGAGGATCAACTATTGACAATCATGGAAATAATTAATTTCAACAGGTCCACGCGGTTTATATTCATATTTACATTTTCCTTGGCTGCATGATCGGTCTGACGTTATTCGTGGGCGTTGTTATTGCCAATTATTCAGAAAACAAAGGTACAGCTTTGTTGACGGTAGATCAGCGACGATGGTGCGATCTTAAGAAGCGATTGAAAATCGCTCAGCCTTTGCATTTGCCACCAAGACCGGATGGCAAAAAGTTCCGAGCGTTCATATACGACATAACGCAAAATATTTATTTCAAAAGATTTATCGCTGTTATGGTTTTGATCAACAGTGCGTTACTTTGTGTCTCGGTAAGTTTATTCACAACATTTTTCCAATACCTCAAAATATACTTATTCGAAATTTTAAATATCCAAAAAAATCTCTATTTTATCCATTGATAAATTATTACCAACGCGAAAAGTTGAGCATCCCCCGAAAGAATATCATTGTTAACTCCATCTCATAGAATCCAATCGTAAAAAAAATTTTTGTCGCTCTGTTTCGAGAAAATCGACTAATTTTCTTAATTATGAAGAAAAAAATTTAATTGGTGATTGAATTCAACAGTGGAGAAGTGAAGAAAAACACACCGAAGCATTGGCGACTGTATCAACGATACTTGTTTTAATATTCGTCGTTGAAGTGATAATGAAAAATATCGCATTTACTCCACGTGGATATTGGCAATCACGAAGAAATCGATACGATCTCCTCGTCACTGTTGTTGGTGTAATATGGATCGTAATTCATTGCACTATGATGGTATGTAAAAAAAAATCCACTAGATTTTTTTTTTTTTTTATTTTCAATATAATTTATAAATTTGATATAATCAAACAATCATTAGCGTCTAATAATTACATTCTTTTCCTCTTTTTTTTCTGTTTGTTTGCTAACAGAATGATCTTTCCTACGTGATCGGTTTCATGGTGGTAATTTTACGTTTCTTCACCATAACCGGAAAGCACACGACCTTAAAAATGCTCATGCTCACTGTTGGTGTCTCTGTCTGCAAAAGTTTCTTCATTATTTTCGGAATGTTTCTTCTCGTTTTTTTCTACGCTCTGGCTGGTACTATTATCTTTGGCACTGTCAAATATGGCGAGGGAATTGGCAGGTAAGCTCAAAGTATTTTCCTTTCGTCATGGTATTAATCAGCATCCACGTGCAATTCCCCAATAAAAAAAAATAATAAAAAAAAAAAAAAACAAAAAATAAACAGTCAAACGAATTTGTCAGATTTCTGTGTTTTTCGAATATCGAGAGTAGAAAATTTTTTTTTCTTCGGCATCCGACAGCCGTTTTTTTTCTCAATGAAAATGATGGATGTCGCATCCAATATCAAAAACCATTGGAATTCAATCATTTGATAGTGATAACATTTTTCTAATTAATGGAAAAAATTAGTTTTCAATATTTGCCTGTTTTTTAATCTTTTTCAAACGCGCAAATTTTCAAACGAATTTATCAGATTTCTGTATTTTTACAATATCGAGAGTAGAAAACTTTTTTTCCTTCGGCATCCCATAGCCGTTTTTTTTTTTCTCAATGAAAATTATGGATGTCGCATCCAATATCAAAAACCATTAGAATTCAATCATTCGATAGTGATCATTTTGCTAATTAGTGGAACAAATGAGTTTTCAATAATTAGCTGTTTTTTAATCTTTTTCAGACGCGCTAATTTTGAATCTCCCGTTACTGGGGTTGCGATGCTGTTTCGTATCGTGACAGGTGAAGATTGGAACAAAATAATGCACGACTGTATGGTGCAACCTCCGTATTGCACGCCTGCAGCCAACTATTGGGAAACTGATTGTGGAAATTTTCACGCGTCACTAATATATTTCTGCACTTTTTACGTAATTATCACGTACATCGTGCTCAATCTTCTCGTGGGTAAGGTTCATCCTCCTCGTTATAAAATCAATAATAATGAATTCAGAAACAATTGGATTGCAAGTTAACGGTGAATTTTTCTTCCAGCCATTATCATGGAGAACTTTTCTCTTTTCTATTCCAACGAAGAGGATGCTCTTTTGTCTTACGCGGACATAAGGAACTTTCAAAATACATGGAACGTCGTCGACATTCATCAACGAGGAGTTATTCCTGTCCGAAGAGTATGACTTTTCCAATTCACATTTATTTTCAAAGTTTTCCTCGATCGAAACTACGTTGTTGTCCAAAATTCTGTTTTGACAACACTTTGACAAACTCCAGCCCAGGCCTATTGAGCAAAATAGTCATTTTTCTACTTTTGCTGGTTTTAGCATTTTTTTTTTTAGTGTACTTAAGGTATTACTATCACGAAACGACTCCATTTAGGGTTCTCCTATTTCTGACGTTTAAATTGGAAAATTGGAAAAAATCTCAATTTCTAAATGTCAGAAAATTTTTCTTCAGAGAATAAAACTGTT
This sequence comes from Hyposoter dolosus, assembly GCA_963921915.1. NCBI lineage: Eukaryota > Metazoa > Arthropoda > Insecta > Hymenoptera > Ichneumonidae > Hyposoter > Hyposoter dolosus. Next base: position 11,353,506 of record OY998131.1, read on the forward strand.
AGTTTTGGTGCGAAGAAGGTTTATACAAAATTTTGAAAGAATCCTAAATAAAGTCGTTTTGTGATAGTTAAATTAAATTTAACTTTTGTCTATATAAAGTAAACAATCTTTTAAAAACAGCTTTCAATATGTTCTGCAACAATTTTCAAGTCGAAATATTCAGTAGTTCATTTTTTATAATAATTTTTGTCACCGGGGTACAAATCTACCCCACGGTGGCAAGTATGTAATTCTATAGAGGTGTGGCAAGTAAAGGTTAAGAAACAGTTTCGTCGATTACAGACAATGATACGACAGTTGCGTTTCAGGTGAAATTCATTCTGCGATTGTTGAAAGGTCGCTTGGAAACCGATCCACAAAAGGACAGACTTTTGTTCAAATATATGTGCTACGAGCTCGAGCGATTGCACAATGGCGAAGACGTCACTTTTCACGACGTTATCAAGCAAGTATTTCTGCATCAAATCTCTATTTTTATAAAATTCCCAATAACCCTTTGCCGTACGCAAAGCACAAATCATTTTCACTCCAGTCAAATGATTGCTAAATCCAATTTTCAATAAAAAAAAAAAGATATTCTTTCGTTAAGGAAAGTGGCTACACACAACAATGTTGCCATGTTAAAAGCATAGGAAAATTCGAAATGATTAGAATTTAATGAAATTTGGTGAGTGTATTCTTTAGTATTAAATATTAATATACAAATTTTTTAAGATTTTTCTTTTACATAGTTTTCGAGTTATTGAACACTAGAGTTTACATGCATAAGCATAGGATCCAGATATATATAGGTATATCTTTTGCATATTGTAAACTCCAATTATTCGACAACTGTGTAGAAGAAAAATTTGAAAAAAATAGTGTCATCGTATTTGATGCTGAAGAATGTCATCACCAAATTTTATTGAATTCTTATCATATTGTCGTATGTAGCCAATCTTCTTAATAGTTAATAGATAATTCAACTGATGAAAAAATTTCTACGTATTTCTCCTCGGAATCTTGTTATCGAGTCCTGATCAAAATTTGAAAAGCCGCGATTTCCTCATTTTGAGAAAATCGCGTATGATTAAACGCCCTAGGACCATACAGCTGTCCTTCTCCCGTCAAATGTATCTCTGAAGATTTTACAGTAGTCTTGGACGTTAATGAACCTTCAAAATGTCTAATTAATGTCGAATTATGTGTGTGTGTTCTTTTTCTTTGTCAGTATGTTGTCGTATCGTTCAGTCGATATACGGAAAGCTCTTCAACTCGAAGAACTTTTAGCTCGAGAGGAATTCGAATACATAATAGAGGAGGAAGTCGCTAAGCAGACTATCCGAACATGGCTGGAAGGTTGTTTGAAAAAGATCCGAGCTGTTGGAGTAAGTTCTACATTCACATTTTTTCCAAGTCGACGTGTTTTTCAATTGCGATCACTTTGAGTTTGAACGTTACGGAGAAACGCCCAATCTCGAGTATATAGACACGCGGCGCAACTTGCCTTGTCGGTTCGAACTTTTCTTTTCAATACTTGGTGTCAAGACGCTGCCGCGTCTCTAAATAACTACCTGACCTTCGAAATTTACAAAAAATAAAATTCAGTCGTACTGACTCGATGTTGATATTGAATTTTGCTGTTCAGAGACAACAAAACAGTTTGATCGCTGGGTTGCGAGCAACGAACGACCTGGCAGCAACAGCTCAAGATCACACGGAAGAGAAGACTAAAGAGAACAGCGTCGATCGTGAAGAAGAAATTGAGAACCAGGTCGGTTAATCGATCAGCCGATATCGTGAGAACTAATGAATCTATTCAAGTTCGAACTTTTTTCATTTTACAATAAAAATTATTATGCAGGAAAATGAAGGAACGAGGCACCGTGGCAAAAAGCCAGTTGTCCTGCCAAGATCGGACAGCATTGGCAGCGGTTCAGGAAGAAAATATCTCGCGCCCACGTTGTCCGATCCAGCGTCCGTAAGAGGCGAGAAAGAAAAAATGGCGGCCTCGAAAAAGCGAAATAACCGGCCAACTCGTAAGAAAAAAAATATTCTTCCAATCAACAAAATTTAGAACTCAATTCTTCAGCGATTTTCAAGCAGACTAATTTCCCCGTAGAAGAAAAATTCGGTTACGCAGAATCAATGAATATTCTTCAACAAAATTTTGTTGGAAAAGATCGATGTTACGTTCGATTAAACGTTTTTTTTTAATAATCCCAAAAATAGTGTCATTGCAGCAAGAAATCTTGTAGAAAGTTTCTTCGGAAGCAAACTTTTGTCGTTCCAATCGTAAATTTTGATGACAATTCCGTGAGAAACCAAATGTGCTGCTAAAATAACAAAAATTTTCAAATTATCCAAAAATATTTAGTTTACCGTGTTCAACAAAATATCAACGATTTTTAACAAAATTTCATTTCCAGTGTGTAATTAATTTTGAACAATTTATTACAGCGGTGACGAAAAACAATTTGCCTTATTTGACTGAGGGGACTGAGCCAAGTCGACAGCCTAGAGAAACGACGAGCAGTAAACAACCGTCTTCCAAAGTTTCAAGTGTTATGTTGGAGGTTCGGGAATGGTGGCGAGAGCAGCTCGCTTATAGCAGCGAGTCCAGCGAGGACGAGTTTTGAAACTGTTGCAATCGGAAAATTCAAGAAATAGAAAAACAAAGAAGACTAATTTCAAGGGTAGAGTTCAGCCCGTGAAGCACGAGTGTCAATTGCTCGACGTAGAGAAAAAAAAGTACAGAATTCTCGATCAGATTCACCCTGAACGGTGAACCTGAGAAAAAAACAAAAACAAAAAAACAAAAAATATAAACAAAAAGATTGACCAACGGCGAGGTCTCGATTGGGGACGCGGTCAGTCTTGTCCCTTATGCTGGGAACCCAAAACCTTCGTCACGAAATAACTTTCTCGACTGCGTCGCATAAAAATCTTAACCATTCTGTGACTCACTCGTACGACGATTTCGCGTTCCTAGCAAAAGGTTGTTTATTCGTAAATAGAGCCCGGGTGCCTAAGAATCGTTTCGAACGAAAAATCCCATTAAATTCTCGGAATCCGCTGTGGTTATTATTGATTATTTAGAGTTCCAACACATCGCAAGATCACAGAGTCATTAATGAGAAAAAAGGATCCAAAGAGTTTCAAAAGTGTTTCATAATTTTGTTCGCCTTTCCGGACCTGAGCGACCTTTTAAAAGTTTTAATAATTAAAATGGCTCATTGGGAATAAATACTTTGAATTAATCGACAGCGGAAGCAATGATTAGCAAGGTGTAGGCACTTTTAGATTTTATACGAGGAAGAACGAATGGAGATGTGTTTAGATCACTGATAAGTGAAATAGTTAAAAAAACAAAAAAAAAAAACAAAAAAAAAAACAAAATGATGAGTCGTCGAGATTTCGGGGTGTTTTAAAATGGGCAACTGTTAGTACAATGAGCACCGGATACGTGTCGAAGAGTTCTTTAAAGGGATGGGAGAAACGTGTTCCGGCTCCTCTTATAAATATTAAGATTATCTTTTCTCGAGGATTGAGCAATCGGACTTTTCGTTTCTTCCTTTTTTTTGTTTGTAGTTTGTCGTTGCATGCGAAACAGACTGAGTCGTTATATTTTTTATGATAACGTTAGATCGCCTACGTCGGCTCTAAGACCCCATTTTTTTAGAACTACGAAATGAAGAATGTCGAAATGAACGTGTACAGAAAGATGGGAAGAAACCGAAATGGAATTTATCCAAGAAAACAAACAAATGTTAAGTCCATGCCTACAATTAATGAGGAAACATTAAAAAATAGGAAAACGGTTGCACATTTTGCCACGTTTAGCTGTTGGTATTTCAATATTGAGAATAATCATGGTTTGCGCATCGTAGTCTATCAAAGCGTTATGTCGATAGTTCAATAAAGTAGAAATCGAGAGCTCGAATAATCCACTGCATCGATAAACTTGGAAAAGTTTATGAAAACCAGAAAAAATCAATAGAAATTCTTCCAAACGGTGTCAAATTTCAATCGAGTCTCAACTGAAGCATTAAAACGTGAGAATTCATTTGTGAAATTGTTCTACAACGTCGATTATTCTTTCAAAGATTATCAAGTGGTGAAAAAGTCGATTCAAGATAATTAACCCGTAGCCACCACATGGCTGCAAATTTGCACCCACGAAAACGTCAGGCGACGAGATTTTCAAAATTTCTTTTATAATTTTTTTGTGAAATAACTCGTATTTTCCATCTTTTAATCGTTGCAATCGATAGCCCGAGATTCGCTACCCCTAAAAAGTACCCCACGAGTTTTCAATCCGTACAAATGTCGATGAGACAGAACGTTTTGAAAACTCGAAGTGTAAATTTTCACACATGTCATGAGAATATGTTAGCCCAGGGGTGGAGTGGTGTCTACGGGTTAAATTGTTATTCAATTCCACTGACACTTGAGCAAAAGAACGAGAAAATTTGTTTGTAGAATTTTCTCATGCAATCAGTTTCGAAAAGTTAGTTAAATTTTTCCAAAGACTCTACTAATCAAGCTGACGCTATGACATCAAACATTTCGGCAATCCGATCGCCATTTACTCGTGAGTTTCGAAAAAGTAGAAAAATATCCACAAAGTTGAACAAAAATGAAAAATAAAATGAAAATTAATGAAGTGAGAAATATGAATTTACGCGATACAGTGGATTAATCTTGCTCCCAATGAAAATGGATGAAGAATTATAGAATGCAGATGGTTGGTATTGAAATGTTGTAAAATATTTGAGATTTAATTTAAATCGATATATAGAGTGCGTAAAAAGACGAGCGATTAAACTGCGAATGTGTTAAAAGTGGTTCGCTATTTAGCGATTCGTATAATTGTTATTTTCATCCGCATCGACGAGAGAGAAGAATCGATATTTTTTCAGAAAAGTTCACCGTCCCAATCTACGTTTTTGCGTAGCTTGTCAAAGTCCAGAGTAGCGATTGGAAATATTCATTTAATTTTCTTTTTTTTTAAGGCGAATTCGTGGTTAATGAAACTGTAGAATAATCGTATACGTTGAGGGGGAATACGTGGTGTTCGTAGGGGCATCGAAATTACAGCAAATTTGAAAGAACGATGTGGCGAATGTAGATTGAATTTAGATAATTATCAAACGAGTGAAAAGAGTTGAGGAGCAAGAGGAATCCCTGCGAAGGGCTCAGCCTAAATGTGCGCTATGAAGATGAATTAGCTGAATTATTAATTAATATTGCGACTATATACAATTATTAAGGTATGAGTTGATTTTATAAATAAATATATAGACGAAAATATGTAAACTGCAGGCCAAAAGGTGAGATTCAACTGGACAAAAATGTAGATATTTCGGGAGAGGAAGATTTTTAGTTTGTTTTCCAATTTTTTGCAATTTCTGCTTTTTTTTTTACTCGTCACGCTATTTTTTGAATATTTTTTTTCGTAGTTAATTTTAGACGACAGTCTCTGACTTGTTGTACCAATCTATTGGCATCCCTCGTGGATCACGAGATTTCAACGAAAACAGCAACGAGGAAAAGGGTTGGAAATTGCAAATTTTTAACCCGTGAAATTTTTCGCCACATTCCAAACCTATGAATGCACTCAAATGTCTCGAGAATTTTATCATTTTCGAAGATTGCTGACCGAAGCTTTTTTGGTATTTGAAAAGAAATAGATATTCGAATAGAAATATAAAAGAAATGTTATCAAAATTGCGTGCCAGGCTGAAAAAAAAAACCAGCTGAAAAATCAAAAAAGGCTAAAGAAAACTAAGTTCGATTGTCCTTTTTCTTAGAGTCGAAAAAGTATCTAAACTTTTGGCCTGTAGTGTATGTTCGTATACATCCAGTAACGTAAAAAAAAAGTGGAACAGAGTGATCGTTTTCAACTAAAATTCTCAGCCAAATGAATGTTCGGTTAGATTTTTGCAGCAGCTGAAAGAAATCAACGTGCTCCACTTGTTTTCTACGTCGATACGTTAGAAGCATTTCACGCTAATTATGCATCGCAAGATCTGAGCCTACTCGTTTCGTGTAAATTTCTGTATTATTTCGATACAGGAAATACACGATCATGTAGTTTTGTAATATCTCGCCATGGTCGTGTTTTCATCTGCTATAGGAGGTAAGAGACACATTCAAAATTCGTACGAATCGAATGGTCCAGCATTTTGGAATGTGAAAATAGCGGGCAATGCTTCATATTTATGTAGGTAAATGAAAAAAAAAAAGAAAAAGATTGTAGAAATCGTATAAATTATGTTTACGTTAACCGTGATAAATGTTGATAATTGTTGCCTAGTTTATGTGCCAATGTGTTGTACTGAACATGGAGCTAATAAATGTTATATGATATACAGGAAAGAATCCAATAATTGTTCGAGGTAATAAAAAAAAAATATATATATATATATCCAGCGTTTTATTATAAAAGTATAGAAAATGTATTTTTCTTCTTTACAGAAAAAATGATAAATTACCAATGGTTTCATAACTTCGAACTGATTAAATTAAAAGTATTCACCTTGAAGTTAACTATATGAGGAATAACTGGTCATCCGCAAGCATCAAATGATTCGCTTCGGTCATCTGATTTATGGCAGCTGTCATTTCACCGGAAGTGAACTCTGGCGTGTGTTGCTTGTTCATGTAATCTCGCACCTTCGACATGGGTAACGATTGTTCACGCTGCTCACGGAACAACTTGTTCAGTGATTCTCGGAACAGTTTCAACCTGGGGAAAGTAATCGAACAAAATGTTTGAAAAATGCGTCACGATTAGTTTTCATCAGACTACAATAATCTAGATTTTAAGGAGGGTTTCAGTACATGTTACGCCTACTAAAATTTTCAACCCTTTCTCTTGGACCACTCAAATTCATCGATCATCCTTTGGTCAGTTTTGTGGATTTCTTGTGAGCCACTAGGCTCCGAATTTTTTTAGTAAAATGAACTCTTTGGTGTGTTTCGATTGTAATTCCTGAAAGGATCCGCTTACCTATCCGCAGAGATTGTAACAGCTGTTGAATCTTCGCTCTCCATCGACTCCGGTGCTTGCGATTCTCCGGTAGTGGTTGGAGTCTCCGCAAGTGTGTCGTCGGCCACAGCTCTGGAACGCGTGATTCTATGGACAGCGTCATCGACGTGAGAATCATCGTCGCTCTCATACTCGTACGGATCGTGTTCACCGTCCGCGGGTTTTTCTTTCCTCGTCCGCTTCGTTTTTCTCGACTCGTCCTCGTCTCCGCTGACCTCACCGTCTTGACTGTCGCGTCTTCGTCTTTTCCGCTTTTCCTTCTCGAGCACGCGTTTGAAATACGCGAATTGCACGAGCTCGATCGCCGCGTAAGCATCGTCCATCGTTACATTTTTCGACAAACGAGCTTTCGCGTGGGCGGTCGACAATCTTATAAGCGTCTCCAAGGTACGAGCGGTTATTGGTTGAGTCTGCAAATATTTTTCAGTGATAACGAAGCCAAGTTTTGCTTGCACGAAAACAAATCTTTGCTACTAGTAATTTTAACTTTCTTCGGAATTAGAACTCATAAATCTCAACTTTTCAATTTTCTTTTGAATTTAATCAATATTTTCGTATTCGAGATTTTTAATATTTTGGGAGAATACAAACCCTCGCGACGTCTGATTCAACCATGTCCTCGGATCGAAGCCTCGAGTATTCATCGGCGATTGTTTTGCTCGCTTCTTCGGTGAGTTTTGGCTTCATGCATCGAGCAATGTGAATATACTTTCGCATGAATTTGATACTGAGAATCTGATCGCTATGAAGAAAAACGTAACGGAAATGAATTTTTTTTTTCGGTTATCTGGGGAGAAGGAAAAACAAAATTCACTCACGTTTTTGCTCGTGATTTTCCGTGCAAAAGAGGGTCATATTTTTCGAAAACCGGATTATCGTTCTCCTGAACAGTCTCGGCATCCGGATTTTTCGTGCTCAAAATATCGACGTCACTGTTCAAAGGAAGCGCCTCACCATCCTGTTCCATCGGATTTCTATATCTGTGCATTCTCACAACGTGATCACTGATTATATGATCTTGATCGGAGTCGATGAGATCCAACATGACGAATAAAAGATCGAAACGAGAGAGCAACGAATCTTGGAGCCCGATATTTTCCATCGGGGTTTTGTATTGATCGTACTAAGAACAAAGAACATTAAGAAAATTCATCAGTTCATACCATTTCGATTTTTTTTTAAATTGACATCGTCAGAAGGCTCGAAGTTGAAAAGTTGCAGCCCACGCAGAAAATAGGCGAAAAATAGGCTCAAACTTTTCATTCCGATTTGAACAAATTGCGTGAATTTCCAACAATGCAAACATGCATAAAGATTAACAATGGAAAACATTGTGGGAATTAAAAGTTTTACCCGTCCATAGACTGGATTGGCAGCAGCGAGAACGGAACAACGAGCATTCAAACTGGCGTGAATTCCAGCCTTGGCGATGGTGACTCTTCCCTGTTCCATCACTTCGTGTATCGCAGTTCTGTCGATGTCAGACATTTTGTCAAACTCGTCAATGCAAATAACACCGCGATCAGCCAGTACCATAGCACCGGCTTCCAACCTACGCTCTCCAGTTTCTTGATCAGATGTAACAGCCGCTGTTAAACCAACGCCGGACGAACCTCGTCCGGTGGTTGCTATGGCTCTTGGTGCGGTGCATAACACGTAACGTAATAATTGGGATTTCGCCACGGACGGATCACCGATCAGAAGAATATTTATATCGCTGCATAAAAAAAAAGGAAAAAAAATCAAATATGCATATTTTTTTGAAAAATTTCAAACGTACTCATTTAAGAATTAGTTGAAAATTTATGATAATTGAACGAAATTGTCATTTTTTCACTGGAGCTAATTCGACAGAGAAACTCATTTTTCAACAGTTTAAATAAATCCTCCATTTACTCATACCAACACGAATTACAAATGGGAGTAAAATAAAAAAATTTAGAAACAAAATTTCATTTATCGCATACCCTCTGAGCCGCGTTCCATTTGGCAATACTTTTTCCACTCCACCTAGAAGAAGACACAAAATCGCTTTCTTCACGAAATCATGGCCGTAAATCGAAGGTGCGAGCGATTTGCTGAGAAGCTCGAATATGTCATTTCGCGGATTGCTCCGGGCGATTTTTTTGCACATTGCGACATCTTCGTGCGATATTGTCAAATTGGCTTCTTTGCTCAGTTGCGTGATATTATTGGCTATCAAGATCGTTCTGAAATATTATAAATCTCATTTTTCGCAATTGAAAAAAAATTTCGCAACGGCGAATTGAAAAGTGAATAAAATTTTCCATTCCGTCACAATTATAACAAGTTAATTTATAAATTTTCAAACGAGACGAGAAAGAGAGCAAAAAAATTAATGAAACTGTGAAAATGAAGAAACACAATCAAAAAAACAAAAATTTTATGCTCAACAATTACCTAAACGCTCCTGTTGTGTATCCATTTTGTTTCGCAGGCAAACACCGATAGTTCCCAACAATCTGAACTCTGTCGCCAGGCTTGCAAATGTCGACCAAATCGTTGTCGCAAATAATATCAATGCTCCGAGGGAGTTGACCAGCAGGAGCTTTTTCTGGCATCTCCTGAATTGTCAGAGTCTGATGATCTTTGTAAGTCGATAGACCAAACTCTGTTTCAAGCGGATTGCCATCATCGTCCTACATCAAACAAAAATGAGACATAAATAAGCAGATTTTTGAAACTTTCTCTGATACTTTAATAAAAACACAGCGACGGCAGCAAAATTATTCTCAAGTTCACGTCCGTTTCTGATAATATATTCAAACAACAAAACAATTGTTCTCCACCACTGATATTCAAGAAATATCGTGAAATTTTTTTTAGGAAGTACAAAAAACGAAAAAACTTCTACAAGTTGATCAAATCAACTACATGAAATGCATTTATGTTAATTTCGATAATTTACCGTTGTAGGGTAAACTGCTGATCCTGGAAAAGCATCGAACGACGTCAAATCTGTGTAAGCTCGTTCCATGACGGTTTTTGTTGCGCTGCAATAGTGCACGCTTCGTACAATTTTTGGTCTAACGAGCGAACCTGTTTGAATGACAGTGACAATAAGTGAATAAGGAAAACTGTTGGGGGACCAGAAATTGAATAGATATCAAATGATTGGAAACAGTTGAGATGTCCATACAATTAACATGAATTATATCAATAATAATAATTTGGCTAACATTTTGTCGCAATTCCTTCTAGACAAACGAGGTTTCCAAGAAACCTTGAAGTTAAAGTTCTTGGAGTGACGTGCTTGTTGCCAAAGCTTCCCTCGAATCCAATGAAAAACTCTGTGCTCCCTTTTGCATAGGTCGTGTCAATGCTCATGACAAATTGTTTCAATGCGCCATGGAAGGCCATTTGTTCCTCGAATGTATTTTCCAGCAAACTGAGAAGGTTGAAAAATCCAAATTTAATTCAAGTCGCAAGAATTTTCAAATATATTAATGGTTATTGCCGTTGGAGTTTCCGCACGCTTTGCCTTTATTTTTAAATAAAATTTCTTCTATAAAACGAATTAATAAAAAGAATAATTATACTTTTATGATTATTCCACGGGACACCGATTTCTTTGACGTTGCAGCAATTATGTTCATCGGCCCGAATAACGAATTAAATAATTTATAAATTGACCCCTTGGCCGCTAAAAGCCTTAAGATTGATTTCAAAATTTTTTGGACGAAAAGTTGCAGAGAGCTTTTTCCCATTTTTCTTATGACCAGTCATTGACGATTTTTTTTATTCAATAGAAAAATTTGAGAGCGAAATTGTCGATGGACAACAGCTTCAAAATATTAGGAAATCTTACCTTGTGGCTCGAAGAGGGTTTTTGCGTCTGAGGTCGTTGATATTGACGTACAATCTGTACTTATTTTCATCGATCATATTTTTCACCATATTCGTGTAAATACCTTGGTCTTCCTGTTGTTAAGACATGTTTTTGTTAGGTTAGAATCGAAGTCTGAACATTTGGACGAGCATTGTTGAAGAACTTACCGCATCATCCAAAAAATCAAGATATTCTCTCTCGATATCTTTCAATCGTTGATCCATATTGAAATCGTCCATTTTTCCGGATTTTTAAAATGTTTTAAATAATATAATAAGAGAGATGGAGACTCCTCAAAACTACTTGGATCTTCGTAATATTGTCCCGCCAAAAAAAATGCTCGCTTAGCAAAATAGCAGTCGATTTGCGCGGGAGAATAGCACAAGCTGAGCACAACCAATGTTGAGGAGAATGGGCTGCGATTATAAAGATTTGGAGATTTTCTCACGCAAGTGTTGAGCTTCCAACCTGTGACACTGTGGCGCGCCGCCTGTGAGGCGATATGTGCAATCGATCGATCTTATTCGATCCAAATTTTTTCAACGAAATATGAACAGGAGAATACTATTAAAACAGTCTATTTCCTTCTTTCCTTCCACTCTCGCAGTAGAAAAATGCATGGGTGATGAAAATGGGCGTGTCGGTAAAACAGATCGAAATCCGGGGAGGAGTGGTGTTATGTAGACCTCAACTGAGTTAGCGCCCTCAAGTTTACAAAATCAGATTTCTTTTTACAAATCTCTCGGGGGTCGTTCAGTGGTTTATGGTGGCGTAAATAAATCGTTCGGCGGTCAACGATTTAAAAAAAAATAGCTCTTCAATTTAGCCCCTGAGTTAGCCCCCTCAAGTTTACAATATTAATTTTTTTTTTTGACAAATCTGTTGGGGGTCGTTCAGTGTTTTGTGGTGGCCCAAATCACCATTTGAAAAGAAAAGGAAAAAAATTTCAATCTCGTGATGCCGAGGCTCCATGACGCGTTTTCGCAGATCTAGCAATTCTGGGTGATGGAGAAAGTCTCCCTGCGTGTCCTCGTGAAGAGTTCTAGTCGTTTGCGTTTTTGGAAAAATTGTGACCCACCATTTTCGGAAATAAATAAATAGAACTACTCATAAATTCAATAGAATAGAATTACTCAACCAAAAAAAGTTTCGGTAGAGTAATATCAATCATGAAACAATCATTAATCCTTATTTTTCACTTTACAATTTTTATTATGATTAAGAAGGTGCATCCTTTGCTTCAGCTGATTCTCTGCATGATTGATATTAGCCAAGAGCGTGTACACTGTACACTTGGAAATAAAAGATATTTTGTCAAAATTTATTAATCTTGCTTTTTACAAAGTTAGTTTTATACGCAATTTTCACGACAAAAGAGTGCCATTTATTTTGGAGCCAAATTTTTAACGCACAAACGATTCGTTTTTAAAAAAAATGAGGTGAATCAAAAATGGGGGTCTGATTTTGGGCAGGTGCGCATATGCACAGCGCAAACAGAAAGTGCTCGGAAACTAGGGGAAGTCGTGCATTGTAATCGATTTTAAAATTGATTATTTCGAAAAAATCGTTGACCGTTGAACGATATCATTGCGTCACCATAAACCACTGAACGACCCTCAGAATATTTGTAAAAAAAAAAGAGGAAGCTATATTTTTAATTTTGGAATATGAAGAGATGAGATTTTGTGGTTACATGTTACCAATAATTCTCCTAACTTGTTCTTTGATTTTCATATCGAGGACAATAGAAAAAAATGAAATTTAACATTTATAACGTTGATATATAAATATATCTCCCCGTCCGATCATATGATTTTTAATGCCGCCTAAATATCTCAAATATTTGAAGTGAAAAAAATCTAGAAAGATTCTGGAATACTCTCCATCGATTCTACTTTGAGGCTTCGTACTGGTTATGTAGTTATAGTCGTTGCATTTGTTTATTTTTAATCACAACGGATTACTTTCATAGTGCATTATCGGCAATAGGCCGGTACATATTGCGCAACAAGCGTGGAACGGTCACTTTCATCGTGTGGGAAAATTTTATTGCTATACATCACATTTTTCTATCCTGTGTCCCCTCCTTTACTCAAGTTTCCCTATCTGGAGTGCTCCACGTCGCTGTCCCAGCTGTGGCGCCAGAGTAATTTTCTCGATTTTGTCATGCACGAAACGTTGTCTCAATGAAATACGTGTTCGCGCACGGTCTAAAAAATAACAAGAGGTTCCTCTGCTGTCGGAACACTAGAGAGCGCGAGATTTAACTTCGAATTGAGACGGCGTAAGCATTCAAATTCGATAAAACAAATTTATTGTTACATAGATTTTTATTCAAAAGATTTTATCCGATGTGTTCTGCTCAAAACTCGAATACTATGTACCACCACCTGGTGCTCCTCCGCCTGGTGCACCACTACCTGGTGCTCCACCACCTGGTTCTGCACCGCCTGGTGCTCCTCCGTCTGATGCACCACTTACTGGTGCTCCTCCGCCTGGTGCTGCTCCGCCCGGTGATCCTCCGCCTGATGCACCACTACCTGGTGCTCCACCAGCTGGTGCTGTACCGTCTGATGCACTACTACCTAGGGCTCCTCCGCTTGGTGCACCACTACCTGGTGCTGCATCGCTCGATGCTCCTCCGCCCGGTGCATCACTACCTGCTGCTCCTCCGCCTGGTGCAACACTATCTGGTGCTCCACCACCTGGTGGTACACCACCCGGTGTTTCTCCACCTGGTGCCGCACCGCCTGGTGTACCACTATCTGCTGCTCCTCCGCCTGGTGCAACACTAACTGGTGCTCCACCACCTGGTGCTTCTCCACCTGATGCACCACTTATTGGTGCTCCTACGCCTTCTGCTACTCCGCCTGGTGCTCCTACGCCTTCTGCTACTCCGCCTGGTGCTCCTACGCCTTCTGCTACTCCGCCTGGTGCTCCTCCGCCTGGTGCAACACTATCTGGTGCTCCACCACCTGGTGCTACACCACCCGGTGTTTCTCCGCCTGGTACTGCACCGCCCGGTGTACCACTACCTGCTGCTCCTCCGCCCGGTGCAACACTAACTGGTGCTCCATCAGCTGGTGCTGCACCGCCTGGTACTCCTCCGCCCGGTGCTCCTCCACGTGGTGCTCCTCCGCCTGATGCGCCACTTATTGGTGCTCCTCCGCCTGGTGCTGCTCCGCCCGGTGCGCCTCCGCCTGGTGCTACACCACCCGGTGTTTCTCCGCCTGGTGCTGCACCGCCCGGTGCTCCTCCGCCCGATGCACCACTACCTGCTGCTCCTCCGCCTGGTGCAACACTAACTGGTGCTCCACCACCTGGTGCTGCACCGCCTGGTGCTCCTCCGCCCGGTGCTCCTCCACCTGCTGCACCACTACCTGGTGCTCCTCCGCCTGATGCACCACTACCTGGGGTTCCTCCGTCTGGTGCACCACTACCTGGTGCTGCACCGCCCGGTGCTCCTCCACCCGGTGCACCACTACCTGGTGCTCCTCCGGCCGGTGCACTACTACCTGGTGCTCCACCACCTGGTGCTGCACCGCCTGGTGCTCCTCCGCCTGATACACCACTTATTGGTGCTCCTCCGCCTGCTGCTGCTCCACCCGGTGCTCCTCCGCCTGGTGCAACACTATCTGGTGCTCCACCACCTGGTGCTACACCACCCGGTGTTTCTCCGCCTGGTGCTGCACCGCCCGGTGCTCCTCCGCCCGATGCACCACTACCTGCTGCTCCTCCGCCTGGCGCAACACTAACTGGTGCTCCACCAGCTGGTGCTGCACCGCCCGGTGCTCCTCCGCCTGGTGCAACACTACCTGGTGCTCCACCACCTGGTGCTACTCCGCCTGGTGCACCACTACCTGGTGCTCCACCGCCTGATGCAATACTACCTGGTGCTCCTCCGCCTGATGCACCACTACCTGGGGTTCCTTCGCCTGGTGCACCACTACCTGGTGCTGCACCGCCCGGTGCTCCTCCGCCCGGTGTTCCTCCGCCTGGTGCTGCACCGCCCGGTGTTTCTCCGCCCGGTGCACCACTAGTTGGTGCTCCTCCGCCCGGTGCACTACTACCTGGTGCTCTACCAGCTGGTGCTGCATCGCCCGGTGCTTCTCCGGCTGGTGCAACACTACCTGGTGCTCCACTACCTGGTGCTCCACCAGCAGGTGCTGCACCGCCTGGTGCTGCACCGCCCGGTGTTTCTCCGCCCGGTGCACCACTAGCTGGTGCTCCTCCGCCCGGTGCACTACTACCTGGTGCTCTACCAGCTGGTGCTGCATCGCCCGGTGCTTCTCCGGCTGGTGCAACACTACCTGGTGCTCCACTAC
Source organism: Hyposoter dolosus (assembly GCA_963921915.1). NCBI lineage: Eukaryota > Metazoa > Arthropoda > Insecta > Hymenoptera > Ichneumonidae > Hyposoter > Hyposoter dolosus. Next base: position 11,368,714 of record OY998131.1, read on the forward strand.
CTGGTGCTCCACCAGCTGGTGCTGCACCGCCCGGTGCTGCTCCGCCCGGTGCACCACTAGTTGGTGCTCCTCCGCCCGGTGCACTACTACCTGGTGCTCTACCAGCTGGTGCTGCATCGCCCGGTGCTTCTCCGGCTGGTGCAACACTACCTGGTGCTCCACTACCTGGTGCTCCACCAGCAGGTGCTGCACCGCCTGGTGCTGCACCGCCCGGTGTTTCTCCGCCCGGTGCACCACTAGCTGGTGCTCCTCCGCCCGGTGCACTACTACCTGGTGCTCTACCAGCTGGTGCTGCATCGCCCGGTGCTTCTCCGGCTGGTGCAACACTACCTGGTGCTCCACTACCTGGTGCTCCACCAGCTGGTGCTGCACCGCCCGGTGCTGCTCCGCCCGGTGATCCTCCGCCTGATGCACCACTACCTGGTGCTGCACCAGCTGGTGCTGCACCGCCTGTCGCTCCTCCGCCTGGTGCTCCACCACCTGGTGCTGCACCGCCCGGTGCTCCTCCGCCCGGTGTTCCTCCGCCTGGTGCTGCACCGCTCGGTGTTTCTCCGCCCGGTGCACCACTAGCTGGTGCCCCACTACCTGGTGCTCCACCAGCTGGTGCTGCACCGCCCGGTGCTCCTCCGCCCGGTGCTCCTCCGCCTGGTGCAACACTACCTGGTGCTCCACCAGCTGGTGCTGCACCCACCGGTGCTCCTCCGCCTGGTGCAACACTACCTGGTGCTCCTCCGCCTGGTGCAACACTACCTGGTGCTCCACCACCTGATGCTGCACCGCCTGGTGCTCCTCCGCCCGGAACTCCTCCACCTAGTGCACCACTACCTGGTTCTCCACCAGCTGGTGCTGCACCGCTCGGTGCTCCTCCGCCTATTGCAACACTACCTGGTGCTCCACCACCTGTTGCTCCTCCGCCTGGTGCAACACTACCTGGTGCTCCACCACCTGTTGCTCCTCCGCCTGGTGCAACACTACCTGGTGCTTCACCACCTGGTGCTACACCGCCCGGTGCTCCTCCGCCTGGTGCAACACTGCCTGGTGATCCACCAACTGGTGCTGCACCGCCTGGTGCTCCTCCCCCCGGAACTCCTCCACCTAGTGCACCACTACCTGGTTCTCCACCAGCTGGTGCTGCATCGCTCGGTGCTCCTCCGCCTGGTGCAACACTACCTGGTGCTCCACCACCTGGTGCTGCACCGCCTGCGGCTCCTCCGCCCGGTGCTCCTCCGCCTGGTGCACCACTAACAGGTGCTCCTCCGCCTGGGGCACCACTACCTGGTCCTCCTCTGCCTGGTGCACCACTACCTGGTGCTCCACCAGCTGTCGCTGCACCGCCCGGAGCTCCTCCGCCTGCTGCACCACTACCTGGTGCTCCACCAGCTGGTGCTGCACCGCCCGGTGCTTCTCCGCCTGGTGCAACACTACCTGGTGCTCCACCACCTGGTGCTGCACCGCCCGGTGCTCCTCCGCCTGGTTTATGCAGGGGCGTTGTCCCCTACAGAAATAAGTCCACTTTTATAGCGGCTCTTTCATTGCTACGTTGTTTCAATGAATTATCTTCGTGAAGAATACGAATATGCCATTTCATGAAAATCACTAGCGTGACGAAGCAATGATTGTTAGAGGAATGTTTTCTCTCAATTTTCCATCCTTAAACCATCAACTGTAGTTGCTTGCTGCCAGTCATGTGTTTGATTACGTGTAAACTTGATTCCGCAATACTTTACCTTTCCGATATGACCTGTTTTGACATCGAATCCACCCCTTAAAACCTGCAAGTAAAAGGAATGTCGATATACTTTACCAGATCCAACTGACAGTGTACAGATATTTGACGATTCGTTAAATGTTTACCGGCAAGACAAAACTGGATGTGGTAGCAGTCTCCACGCCCTGTAAATTTGGAAAACAATATTTCAGCTATTGTCGGAAATGTAATCACACCGTCCTAGTCAAAATTATGATTTCATAATTCATGAATTTTGTGTGTACTTGACCGTAGTTATTATCGCGATTACCGCGATTCATTATTCTTATTTTTTTACCATATGTCGTTGGTTATTTTGTTTCATTTACCTTCCCGATTTTTCCTAGGGCCACATCGAATCCCGAACCCTAGTACAGAACACAGGTATAAGTTAGAATAACCATACAGAGCTCTAAAATTTCAAATGTATGTGTGTCTGAAATGTATACATGGATATATTTATTCAAGTTTTACCTGGCCTACGCATAAGAATGGAAATATGTCCGGTTTTGAAGCGGCGATGGTTCCACATTGCACGCTCCTGATTCCCTGTAAGTTTCAAAACAATTTTTGAGTATAATGACAATTATAGTCCTACGTACTTAAGAGAACGTAACCATTTTGCGGACCATTTGAGACACCTCCGTTTACATTATGTTTTTGACTTATCTGGTATATGAAGATAAGTCAAAAACATCATTCCATGTTCAATAAAAAAACAAGCGACTATATTATCGAGTATAGCACACAATACAACCCGACAATCGGAATCATCAAATAAAACACAACAAAAATGATACGGAAATAGCGAAATTTTCTGTGAACAGAATAATTTCGTAATTTTTGTTTGCAAAATTTGAGCTGATGTGCTGTTGCTCTTTTTTTTAAGTCATATGGGTAAAGTGTGTCATATTACAGTGAGGACAGAATGTCCCTAGTACAATGCCTTATCGTTTTAGACTGATGAATTGACATTATTTTGTAATCAGAGTATTGACGACCCTGTAGTGAAATTCGCAATCTATACATTATAAGTGCCACGAATCAAGTTATATTTGGCTACTCCCTAGAATAATGGAAATTCGTCTAAGAAGCGTGGAGGAGTGCAATTGGCCGGAGTATAGCACGTTTACCTTCGACAAAAATTGCTTATTCTAAATAGTCACCTTCCCTAAGGAGCCTGTCAACACATTGAATTCACCGTCTACCTAAGAATTAACAAAACAATTTATTATGGCTATCATTTTTGTCAATAAAATTTAACATTAATTTTGTTTACTTACTCCTCCGTCATTCAGGACTAGAAAAGGCAGTTTCATCGGCAGAGACTGCAAAAATTGCGACAGGTTGAATGAGTGGAAAATAAGTCACGTCTCATCAATCATTCTATAAAATAGTTTGAGTTTATAGAGACTTACTTGAACCAGCACACAGCCGATAAGGGCGCCAAACACGAAGCCGATCAGCATCGCGTGGATAGTTGCGCCGAGTATATGTGCTCGAGACCTAGTAAATAAAAAAAAAAATTACCTCTCTGGCGAATAGCAAGCTTCAGGTGAGTGCATCTGCAATTATTCCATTCATCAAGAGACGCGACAGTGGCTCGGCGCCAGGTACACTATTATACCATTATGCTAATAGACCTGCTAGAAGAAAGGAGAGGAAAAGTACAAAAGATTGACAAAGTTCAGACTAGGAACTGAAATAAAGGAAGAAAATTACTTGGTGGACGAGGAAAACAGGAGGTGCAGAATATACCAGAGAGAAGAGAAACTATGGGAACACGTATTAAAAAGGTCCAATGGTAGCGAAGAGATGAGAAGGGTGGGAGAAAGAAACAAGAAATTACTCGATCAAGGAGAAAAAGGAAAGGAATGGCTGAAGGTTCTCGAAGAAAGAAGTGAAGCAAAAAAAGGTATGAAAGAAAGTGAGAGGAGTGAATGAAAAAAGAATGGAACGAAAGAGAGGAAATGGAAGTCGGACGGGAATATGATACGAAGTTCGGCAAGCGGAGAAGAAATTATGATAAAAAGAATATAACACGGAGGCTCCAGGAACGAAGGTTTCAAGAGTGAAATAAGAGCAAGGGAAAGTACAGAAAAGCGCGGATTTCTCTCTCTCTCATATTACTTCGTGACCATAATTACGCCTCGATCAGCAGTACGCGGTAAAGCTTTAAACCGTTTCAAACAAAGAAATCTGCACTTTTTTCATTGTACCTTCTTATTCCGTATATTCTGTAAATTTTTAACAGACCCAAAAAATAGTAAAACTATTCGCGGTGTAAGTATTATAATACTTGTGTATATGGCAATTCCTAATTGGGTACTTACTTATCAAGGGCCGAAAATGAATCTATATGCGATCACTTAATTTATCAACTACACGTGAGAATATATTCCACGAGAAATAACCCTCAGAAGCGAATCAGCAGCTTTTTATTCCTAACGAACTTGTTGCTACACAAACTAACAGTTAATGTAGGTGTGATACAGCTGTTGGTATTATGTTTACAGAAACAATTCGAGTAATTCCTGAAAAATATGTTTATTTTTCCAAACACTACGTTTTCTTCACAACATAACAATTTTCGACATAAACTCCGAAAAGGTATGATTAGGCCATCGGTTTTCCTCCTTGCGCAATTCATTTCCTATTCCATTTTATTGATACAAGTGCTGGTTGCATTTCAGTAGGTCTTCTTCATGTCAGGTAAATAATTCCCAAGGGCGGCTTCGCAAGATTCTTCATCCAGTATGTTTTCGAATTGAGTTCACATACTTCTGAAATATGTGCACATATGTAACTAAAAATGGATCTTTATCGTCTATTCCCATACTCGGATACTCAAAGTTGAGTCAACACGGTACATATAGGATTTACGTCACAGACGTATTAAAGTATGTATCGGCAGATGAAAAAACATTTCGCAATATTATTTGTACAAATAAGGAAAAAGTAGTAAAAACTTATAGTCAACAGGGCTACAAGGCTCTTACCAAACTATCAGATGATAAAAAGGACGATGGCCATTGTACCGAGCGAGCGTTCTTTTTCATAATTTTTGAACATCCTTTACAGTGCCTCAATCCAAATTTCATCAATTTGATTACGAGATAATTAGTAACTACTAAAAATTTACATTATAATACCAATAACCACTGAACAAATTCTCGAAGATATGATTGATGAAAAATGCAAAAAACTGGAGTTGTATCTCTCAGTTCATGAAGGTCAAACTTCCTCTTATCAAGAAGCTCTTTGCTTTCTTTTGTTTATGCTCAATGCACACGAATACAGTCGATCAGCGCACAGCGCTCAAATTCAGCGGTGGTTGTGTATACTACAAAATGTCAAGTGTGTATTCATCCTTCGCACATACGCGTATTCCACTTGTGGGTGTGTGCTAGCTCCGAGAGCGAAAATGACAGGAGCTGTGAATATTACAAGTTAAAGAACTGAGAATAAGAAGAGAGAAATTCGTTGGAACTCCGTACAGGTATGTTTCTCGTGACCTTGTCAAGATTCAGCGACTATGTGACTTGCACGAAAAGAACGAAAAAAAGGATAATTCCAGCTGGTCTTCCGTCGTACTTAGTTATGTGTCTATATGACAAACACAAGGACAAAAATCTTACGTTTGCTCAGAGATCGGAGATTCTCTGGTTCACTATCTTGACACCTACACCTTCGATGAAATTCATTCGAAATGGATCTCGAAACAATCATCACATCATAACTCGTTTAGTCGAAATATAATTCACAAACTTGAATAACCCAAGTATTCGACGAATGACCAATCACTGAACTTCGCAAAAGGCCGTAAAACTAACCTACAAAATTCACCAAGTTTCGTATATTTGTCATATGTCACGGAATTGTCAATATCGTTTTTTTTTCTTCCTTATCACGTCATCGACGGCCTTCTATTTTTCGCCATTAGATGGGACGTTTTTTTATTGTTGATAAAGTTTGACAGGTATACACCAATGAACCGTTTACCTGGAAAAACTATAATGTAATTTCTTTTCCCTCGTGATCTCTCGGAAACGTCATCGTTTACGGTTTTTCTAATGGGTTTTCCAGACGATAGCTGAACAATGGCCTTCCCACCATTGGTGAGCTCTACACCTCCGCCTCTCGATAATTTTGGCGAGTCGGATGAAGACGAATTTGGTGATTATGCCACTGGTGGCATTGACGGTAAATTAAAAATCGCTGTAACCTTTTTTTCAATTATTCCAACTCGAGTGAAACAACTTTATTTAGGATTCTTTTAAAATTTTATATCAACATTCTAGTCACCAAAACCAACAGTTTTCTCCTGTGAAGCAAATTTTTTGACATTTAGAATTTGAGATACTTAATTTCCCATTTTTTATTCTTCGCATCTAAACGCGGGTAAATTGAAGTCACGTTTCGTTAAAAAGTTGCAAGAAAAAAACAAAAGAAACGCGACTTCAATTTACACGCGTTTAGATGGGAAAAATAAAAAATTGGAAATTAAATATCTCAAATTGTAAACGTCAGAATATTTTTTTTCAGAGGAGAAAACTGTTAGTTTTGGTGCCAATAACGTTTATACAAAATTTTGAAAGAATCCTAAATAAAGTCGTTTTGTGATAGTAATACGTTAAACATTTTCTGGAAATTCCTAAATAAATCTCTGCATGTCTAGAAATCTAGAGTAACATGTACTTGGTTCTCATAAAAAATATGTAAAAGCTAAATTGCTTTTCTTCGTTCCTCGATTTCGAACAAATAACAAAATAACAGAATTATTGACCAAAGAGCAAATTAACTTCATCTCCTTGAGAAAGGCTGTTCCATATGCAAAACCTGTGGTCAGGAACCATCAATAAATAAACAAAATAAAACAATACTCTTTACTAAATACGTCGTCGATTTACAGAATCCTGAAAAAAGATTATAATTTACTGAGTTTTTAGTTTTTTTGTATTTAAAAAATGTAAGAATTTTAACATTAACAACCAGTGGGCAAAATATCATCGGTACATGGAATTTTCCTGTAAAATTATTTCAAGAGTACGTCTTAGGATAAGAATATTTTGGGAAAGTTAATTAAAATAAATGTTTGTGAGCGCCTGGAATTGAGAATATTTGTAGATTCGATATTGAATTTCAGGTTTGTCAACAGCGTCGGGTTCCCCATTGAAGCTTTCAACGCCTGTTCAAACACCAACACCGTCTCTGGTTGCATCGCCGAAGCTAAACGGCACGAGCGACTATTCGCCAGGATCAGAAGTTTCGAGAGAGAAGGAAATAATAGTGAAGGGAGGGAATATCTTCAACGAGGATATAATGATAGTCGAAAAAAGTGACGATAGCGTGAGCTGCATAAAATTAGATAACAATAGGACACTTAGCAGTAGTTTAAAGAACAATAACACAGTGGATAAGGATTTGATAAATTATAGCGTTTTAGATGTATGCGAGAGGAACGGTGTTGTGTCGAGAAAAGTTAGAGACATAGAGAACGAGGAGAGACCGATTGAAAAATTGGTTAATGTAGAGGAGAAGAATTTGTTTAACGGTGATGTAGTTAGCAGTAAAAACATTAGTAGTAACAACAGTTCAGGGGAAAGCCCGAGGAGCATAAGCGAGCGTGAGGTATCCTTAAACAATTTGGAAGTTACGGACGAGCCCGAACCATTAAGTTTGGTATTCGACGATCCAACCGACGAGGACGATGTGCATCCAAATCTGGACGACGATATTTACGATTATGCCAAGTTCAACGAGACCCTCGTGTCCGAAGTTAGCCTGGCCCCATGTTCAATTACTCCTGAAACAATCCAAGACGAAAACTCGACAATCACAAGTACCGAAACGAAGATCCAAGAGCCATCGAGTCCAAGGCTTCGAGAAACCAAAGTACAACATTTATCAAACGAGATTATCCAGTCCCAAGAAACCAACGACACGATCAACGACGTTACCTCAGATTTTGCAAGTTTTTGCATCTCCGACGATAACATCGTGCCCGATGCCGATTCCTTTACGATATCAGACCTCGAGCCGACCTTATCTCACGATTCCTCCGACGATCAAATCCAAACGAACAACCCGGAGAATTTCGCTGATTTCACATTCGATTTTGATCTAGACACGAGCAACGCTACTCAGAACGAACCAGAGTTTGTAAATAATTGTCTTGATCCTAATGTCCTCGAAACTCGTCCCAGCGATCATCATAACAACGATTTCACGCTCTCGAACGCAACTGCTCAGCCTAACGATACATTCCAATCCCTCGAGGATAAAACCTCAAACATTTATCAAAATACCACTGACGATTTTTCGACAATCAGCCTAAGTTCCAATGATCGAACCAATTTTCCTGTTTCCGAAAGTTGCGAAATAAGTTTTCAACTAAATTCCCCGATGCGCCAAGTAGAAACATCAACGGATAGCAATTATTCTAATTTCGAGCATTATCAATGTCATCTCGAAGTTGATCACCCATCGAGCATCGATTGCAATAACCCGGCCAATACGCTCGTTAAGCTAGAACCCGATAGTTTGAAGGATTCAGCGAGCCACGAAATATCAAAGCCACTGCCAATCTCGGAAAGCCACGAGGCCACCAACGAGTTATTCGACAGTGAAACTGACAATTTTGACAGTCCCAGTCGTTCGACGATTTGCAATGATTCCGCAGTCAGCCAGCCGTACGAGACGATCAGTCAAGAACAAGCGAATTTACAACAAGACGACGATAGAGACGACGAATTCGGTGACTTTGCCAATTTTTCAAACGAACCTGCTACAGGCCAATCAGACGATTGGGCGTCCACCTTCACTTCATCACCAAATGATTTACCCACCGTTACTCATTCATTGGATGACGATTTCGAAGACTTCGGGGATTTTGACTCGGGCCTCCTACCGGTAGAGAAACCTCAAATTAGTTTGAAAGAATCTATCAGTCGGATAGAAAACCAGAACGTGAGTTCAATCGAATAAACAGTAGGAAAAAATTTCAATCTACTTCGCTGTTCGTAAATGTGTAGTTTTTTTTCAACGTACTTTCCATGAAAAATTCGTAGTTCCATTTTCCACAATTATTTACTTGCACACATTTTTCCTGGTAATTTAATTTTGTTCTCTCGATTAAATGCATTTCCACTGAAAAAATTGTATCAGCCTCTCTATTTCACGTTCAACATTTTTGTTCGCATATTTTCAATCATATTCAAAATCTCTTGGTGTGAAAAAAAAATCTAATGAAGGACTTGAGAGAAATTATACAAAAAAATCGTTTTGCAGGCTTCCAACAAAATCGAAGACATCATCACGAACATGTTTCCGGTGTTGACACAGCCTGACGAAGCTAATTTGCTACCACTCATTACCGAAGCTGATCAAATCTGGGAAAGTGTTAAAAGTGTCGAGGACACTAACGCCCTTTCTTACCAATGGTCCAACAGCGTCAGTAACACCGTTCTCCTGACCTCCTTGGGAATCGATTCGCGAAATATCGTGAGTCGACAGATATTTTTAATCCTCACACTAAATCTCTCTTGAACTTAATAAATCGTCTATATTTCTCTCTCCAGAACTTAAGCGAGACTCAATATTTTCGATTGCGAAATAAAATGCGGTATTTTTTTATTATCAAAGAAAATGAGATACGGAAAACAAAATAACAAAAATTTCAGCTTTTCGGTCCAAGGTGGAACCCAAACATACCGCGATTCGCTGCTAATCTCGGATTCGCTCCCCTGGAGCCAGTCAAAGCCGGTGCTGATTTGCAACATTCTTCAGCCTCGGGTTCCTCCAAAATCCAACAAAATTTCACTTCAGAAGTAAGCTCGAATTAGAACAAAAATTCATTCGCTGAATGCGACGAAACAAACATAAGAAATTCATCATTTTTTTCAAAATGATTTACAATCGTTACAATTTTTTTTTCAGGAAGTGCCCGCTGCTCAATTCGATTGGAACAGTGCAGGTCTCGTGAATCCTCTAGATGCGAGTGAGTATTTCAAAACAATAGCCTTGATCTCACGCCACAACGTACAACGTACGTTGATTTTTCAAACACAATTGTACTGTAACAAAAACAAAACGTTTTCTGTTATTGATTTGATACTATCACCATATCCGTCTTTTCTCTCCTCGCTTTCGTCCTCATCCTCAATCGGTTGATCAATAAATTACGTTTTCTGGGGAACATCGAAATTAAAAAAAAAAAAAAAAACCGTGAGATTTTTTTTTTTTTCGTAAATAAAAACAAAATTGTTGCGAAAAATGGAATAACGATTTTTACCTACAAACAAAAATATAAATTCCATCACTTTCCGTTTTATCGAAACAACAAAAAAACAAATTACCAACGTCGTGAACTTGTCAACTTTTAAATAACTCAGGTGGGGGCCTGTCGGCTCTATTGCCGTTAGATTTGTTGTATCCGTTCGATCCACTTCTAAGTCCCCATTGTTCCGCGCACTCCGAATCCTACCATCATCACGCTGCTTGTGCCAGGAGCTCCATATATTACTGTAAGTTTTTAAGCTAAAAAAAACAAACGTACCGACATCCTCGCACCACACTCTTAATCAGTTTTT
>OY998131.1:11379251-11530707 GCA_963921915.1 Hyposoter dolosus
GGAGGAAAAGGTCAACGTGCCCTCGAAGGTGGAGAAGCCCCAAAGCCGCATCGACAATCATCGCGAATAATCGAGCCTTTGCCAGGTCCGAGCCACGTCGAATGGAAGAAGAGAAACGAGCCAGTGGAAATGGGAAGTAGAAAAAATACGTACTTATCACAAAGGCCATCGGCGAGTGGTGGAAAAGGTTATTCCGGTAGCGGGAAGAAAGGATCGATGAAATCGGAGTCTGGAAAATCGGATCATCCTAGCGGTGACTTTCATCGTAACCCAGGATCCTCGAATTATGGAAAAACTTCAGAAACTACGATTCTCGACAGATACGGCCGTCCAATGCCCGTTAAAGACGAGACGATTCGCGTGTTGAAACAATTGCCGGATATATCGTTTCTCAGCGCAAGAACTCTCCTTTACAATCCTGAACAAAAGCAAATTGTTCAAGATCTTGGTGCTATGATTAATCGGAAGATGCCCGGTTGAGTAACGTCGGTCTGAATGCGCGTTTGAAAGGCAATTACGGAGGACAATTCGGTGCATTATTCGTGTTACGAGCGTTTCAAATTGGTGTTTGTGTCTAGATGAGGAGAGAGAGAGAGAGAGAGAGAGAGAGAGAGAGAGAGAGACGAGGGAGTGAGAAAATGGGAAAAAGAGTGACAAAGAGAGAAATAACAACAACAAACGTGTGCGCTGCTCCCGCTATGTTTCAAATCTGTGTTCAGACCGATTCAATCGATTTAATCTTGGCTCTTCCAATAATCGACTATACTGAAATAAATCACAGCCATTAATCGTCCATTATCAGAGGATCATCACACTGCACAGTAACCAACGAAAACAATCATTATTCAAAAGAAAAAGCTTTTCTCAATTCGAATCAAAAGTCTCATTGCACTAACGGATTTCGCGAACATTCCAAATACACGCGGCTCTGCATTTTTCTCCTCTCTGAGAGCATTTCCGAACTGCTCATTAAGTACTTATCGTTCATACTTTCTTCGAGTATCTTCTCTTTTTTTTCCGACATCGAGAAATATTTCATCTCCTTATCGTGACTAGTTCACACATATATGTACATATATATAGATATATGTATACAGGAGCTCCGAGGCCGAATGGACAAAAATTCCACAACAAATGCAGGACACAATTTCAAGTCGAAAAACTCTCACGTTTTTTTGCATCAAAATCCAAAACGTCGTTGACTTTTCGACTCGAAATTTCAACCTTGATTGAATGTACACACTAATCAAACGAGTCAATTTTCACGATGATTCTATGTCGAGATCAATGAGTCGAATCGATTTAGTGAAAATGAATTTGTATCGTGGGATGGAATCGCCATGAATTTGCAAAACGATGAACCGATAAACGCAAATTCTTACAAGAACACATTTTCAACAAGATTTTTTATTCACTTTTTCAATCGAATCATTTTTCAGTCTATCAATTTTATCGATTCGCGTTTCCTTTCGGGATTCCGCAATTTTTTGTTCCTTGCAGCCGTTCTTTTGCAATAATGCATTTCCGCTAATCAAACAATTGGCAGCAATAGTGAAATTTTCAAATTCGGAAGAAATGTACGTCTAGTACTGCCAGAAAGAGGAATATCGATTTTTTCAAAATTCTTAAGTTGGGAAAAAGACCTCATTCAATACGAAATCACCTCCACTGAGTTTAATCGATGCGTTAAACATTGAGCATCGATGGAAATTGTGAAAATTCATCAATCGTTGGACCAGTGTGAAGTCCAATGGGTATCTTGAGTTTTATCTGCTGATTAATAAGCCTGGGAGCTGCTGCATACGTAGCTCCAAAACTATACGATAATATTAATTGTACTCTATTTGAAAGGCAATTGAACATAAAGAATTCGGCCCTGTTCTAGTCGACGAGTTTGTAAAAAGTTAAATCGTTAAGGAATGCTTCTTTATTGCTTAAAAAAAAAAAAAACAAGAATCACGAATCTAGGATTTTGATGAATCGATGCGACTTTCGAATCACGCCCAGAATTTTAATTACACTGATTTATGGTGAGAAAATATGGGAAATGAAAAAATGATGATCGATATTATCGATTTAAATTAAGATACACGTGTGTCAATTAATTTTCATACGCAGATTCATCTGACGATCGAATTTGCCTTGGTGTTGGAAACAAAAAAAAAAAATTGCGAGCTTTTCACTGGAAAAATTCGAGGTGTGCGCTTGATCGTTAAACTTATGATGAGGCTCCTGGCTGGACCTTGAGAGAGTGTTATTTATATTGTACTTAATGCATAAAACAAAAAACTGAACAATTTAGCGATTAATCGAAAATCGTCATAATCAAGAAAAATCGAGGAATTATCGTTGAATAACGTAGTTATCACCTCCTCGTCGCTACAATAAATCCTTCAGTTCTTCGTTGTATTAAGGAGCTTGGCTACACACAACAATGTTGCCATGTTAAAAACATAGCAAAATTCGAAATTATTAGAATTTAATGAAATTTGGTGAGTATATTCTTTAGTAATAAATACGAATATACAAATTTTTTAAGATTTTTCTTCTACATAGTTTTCGAGTAATTCAACACTATAGAGTTTACATGTATAAGCACAGGATCCAGATATATATAGATATATCTTTTGCATATTGTAAACTCCAATTATTCGACAACTATGTAGACGAAAAATTTGAAAAAAATAGTGTCATCGTATTTGATACTAAAGAATCTTATCACCAAATTTTATTAAATTCTTATCATATTGTCGTATATAGCCAACCTCCTTAATATCGTTTATTATCGACAATGATGTAATATATTTTATGTACAGTATTGAAGATATTATTAATATAGACACGTGTTGAAAACAATTATGAATTCTGTGCTCTTTTATTTTCATTACAATTTTTCCCTTCTGTTCGAAATTCTTCAACTTTCGTGGCAAAACGCACACATATTGATATAACGATGAATGTTTTCTTCTAGCTTTAGTCTCTTCAGTGCACTGAGCAGCCTATAGGAGAATCGCATCAAGTCGAGGTTATGTTCGTCTTTATAATTTTGTTTACTTTCAACTACATTTTTCCAAACTAGCGTTACGACTCCTCGTCTAGATTTTCCGCATTGATCTTCTACATATTGATAATCAGACCCAACGACACGAATTCTTCGGTTTTACAATTAGCCATGGCAGAGCATAATTTATCTCATCGGAATTCAGAAAATACTGTCGCGAATTCACTGTCGCTCTCTGTCGTTATTAAGGCTGCTAATTTCGCTGCAATCAAGCATACGAAACAGAGAAGGAAAGACGTAGAAGAGACACCGTACATCAACCATCCTCTGGGTTTGAAATTTTCATTTTTTTAATTCGCGTTTTTTTTTTTTTAATTTTTCAGAGCAGGGTCTCAAGACCGTATGCAACTTCGAATTGGACATACTCGGCGAAATGTTTCGAACGAAATGTACCGTTGAAGAATAACGACTTTTATCGCTAAAAACACGAAATAAATTTTTTTTAGCGCTTCGAAAACACTGAGAATTTTTTTAAACCCGCGAAATCGAGCGAAACTTAATCTTTTCAATGGAAAACTCCTCGTTTCAGGAGTTGCGAACATTTTGGTCGAAGAAGGCAACGTTGACGATCCGGACGTTCTAGTCGCAGCGTTGCTTCACGACACAGTCGAAGATACGGACACAACGTTTGAGGAGATAGAAAAAAAATTTGGGAAAAAAGTCAGTGGAATCGTTGCCGAAGTAACGGACGATAAAAATTTGCCGAAACAAGAGCGTAAATTGCTTCAAATAAAACATGCCCCTCACATAAGTCACGAAGCTAAGCTCGTCAAATTGGCTGATAAAATATACAATCTGAGGGATTTACTCAAAGCAACACCGGTCGGTTGGACTTCTGAAAGAGTCGATGAATATTTCAAAGTATTTTTCAATATTTATTCAACCTCCGAAACGAACAAAGTTTCAGGACATTTCGAATAAATTAACTGAATTATTTGATCGATTCCAGTGGGCCAAAGCCGTCATCGAGGGATGTCGCGGAAGCAATCCGCATCTGGAATCTGCTATAGATTTGCTATTCACGGAATATGCAGAAAAAAGCCGAAAAAACAACTGATAAAAATGACAATCGTCGAATAAATTCAATTGTTCCGTAATAATACGTCAACGTTGATAATTTTATAAAGTTTGACTCGTCTTTTATTATAAAACGCGAATTTTAAGAATTTTTTGAACCTCCGAATTGGAAATTCTGAACCGGGGGAGTTTTTTTTGAGGAATCGGGCGACCCTGTGAATACAAAAGACTCTGTACTCGTTTTTCTCGAACCTTTGTTTCATAAAACTCTTTAGGAGATCTCAATTCCACAGGTCAGTGAGTTATAAAAAAAAGTAAAAACCTCAAAAACGTTTTTTCCGTTTTTTTAACACATATTTTAATTAAAATTTCATATTATAAAAAATATAACGTCATTAGAAAAATAAAACGAATACAAGTGACCCTGATATAATATGATTGCTTGAGATAAGATTAGCTGCCACTCTCTATGGAATCCGGGTGTGCGTGGCACGAGAAACGTTCATTTCTTGACGTTTTCTTTGTAGAATTCTCGCATATAAGTGGCCAAAGCTTCAGCTTCGTCCTCGGTCACGGCGTTGTACAAAGACGCTCGAATTCCTCCCACAGACCTTGAACGGATGAAATTTGATAAAATAAATTCGTCTCGTCATTCAAGATTTGTTGATGGTCAAGAAAAGATTTTTCGAATCGATCCAAGAAAAAAAAATCTTCGTTTTTCAGGAAACATTCAAGTTGCAATTTTTTTGTTTTTTCCATAGAGGAAGCTATGTGACGGTGAAAATTTGGTTTTCCTGTTTTCAATGTCCATATGCTTAAAATGTCCCAAAACATCGAATTATTCAATTATTTTGAAAAATGACTCACCTGTGACCTTTGAGCTGGAGCATTCCCCGAGCTACAGCCCCTGCAAGAAATTTTTTCTCGAGATCTTCGTCGTTGTCTCCAATGCGGAACGGTACATTCATGCGACTCCGGGCACGTGGATTCACCGGACAAGTGTAAAAACCCTTCGATTCATCTATGACTCCATAGATATTTTTGCTTTTAGCGATCGCGAGTTTTTCCATACCCTCGACACCACCGTGAGCCTTGATCCATTTGAAAACCAGCCCGACGACGTATATTCTGTCGAGCAAAAAAAATAGCAAATGTGGTTTTTTTTTTCTTTCATTTTTATAACTTTCTTATTGATTATGTGTTTGTATCGATGTTTGTGGAACGATCATTCGATCCGACCACGCGTCAAAACTGATACACGAGTCGCATGTTGCACAATCGATGCTGAACCTCCTTGCGGGGGTCTGAGATAACATTCTCATTCAATGATCAAAAAGTATTTCTTTGAAAATATTATTTCTCCAATGCAACGCATAAATTGTGCGAGAAAAATATTTCCAATTTTCCATTAACAAATTACTATCACAAAACAACTTTATTTAAGATTCTTTCAAAATTTTGTAGAAACGTTCTTGGCACAAAAAACTAACAGTTTTCTCCTCTGAAGAAAAATTTTCTGACGTTTAGAATTTGAGATATTTTATTTCCCATTTTTTATTTTTTCCATCTAAACGCGTGTAAATTGAAGTCACGTTTCGGTAAAAAGATGCAAGAAAAAAACAAAAGAAACGCGACTTCAATTTACACGCATTTAGATGGGAAAAATAAAACGTGGGAAATTAAATATCTCGAATTCTAAACGTCAGAAAATGTTTCTTCAGAGGAGAAAACTGTTAGTTTTGGTGCCAAGAACGTTTATACAAAATTTTGGAAGAATCCTAAATAAAGTCGTTTTGTGATACCTTAAACAAAACAATCCTGAGAAAAAATGCAATTTCATGTTTTTTTCGTTGTAAATTTGAATATTTTTTGTTTTTTCTAATTTGACTGTTCAAAATAATGAATTACAACAAGTATTAAGTGATAAAGAAGTTATTCCACTTACTGGAACGTTGGTGGCGTATTGTGGAGTGAATTGTCGTTGGCCATGACAGTAAAATCGAAAACCGTTGGACAAGTTGGCATTGCATTGCCAAGAACGTCGTCCCGAACGATCACCAACGTAACGCCCGATGGCCCAATATTTTTCTGGGCTCCGGCAAATATCACAGCGAACTATGAAAAAACGAACGAACCGAATGATCAATGAGACTACTTTATATTCGATTGAAATTAAACGATAAGAAATTTTTCATTACTTTAGAAATATCAACTTTCCGAGTGAGAACGTTCGAGGACATGTCGGCGACCAGAGGGACACCGTTCGTTTCTGGTACGTAGTCAAATTCGATTCCTGTAATAAACGAAAATAATTATACGGAATTAAATTAAATTACGTTTCCTCGATCATCTGACCGTTTGACCAGAAGTTGAAGCGATGCTTGACAAAAAATTGTAATCGAACAACACGTAACTCGGATGAACCAACGCAGTATTATTTTTCGGTATATTTTGCTTCCTCATAGAGAAAGCTATGTGACGGTGAAAATTTTCTTTTTCAGTTTTCAATGTCAATGTGCATAAAATGTCCCAAAACATCGAAAAATCATATCTAGAAAAAAATTCCGGATGTGTGTGTGTGTGTATGTTTTGGCACTGTAAAATTCAAACTTTTATAACTCGAGAACGGTTGGAGCTACAGGGCTCCCGTTTTGCACAGATATTAATCTATACAAGCTCTTCATTCTCTGAGAGCTTTTGTTGGAATTGCTAGAAAAATACGAATTCTATGGCATTTTGAAATTTTCAAAAAAAGGGTGTCGACGCTCTAACTTCCGCAAATTTTAAGATTTATTATTAATTTTTTTTTTTATAAATAGAGTATCACAGTTGGAAGGTTGGTATTGAATTTGGGAAATATCGGTTGAACGGTTTAAATTTTATGGGTTTTCGAATTTAAGGAAAATCTTAGTTTTTCGTTGTATCTTAGTTTTTTTTTGTAAGATATTGTGTATAAGTCTGTACTTCCTCTTTTCTTTCTAGTTTTACACACTCCCGGTCTATTGGACCGAGGACTTTTATCGTTGTATAACTTTGCAAGAAACGCGTCTATCGATGTTTAATTATAGTGAAATCGAAACGTCAGACTTTCAACAATCAGAAAATGCAAATAGTAAAGCTTCAAGGTCATCGAATAAAAAGTTATGATGCTTATAGATAAATGTGTTACGAAAAATTTTGAAAATCGGATCTTGCTGTCGGTTCATCAGAGCACCAAGTGTGTACCAAGAGGATAATTCGGTAGAATTCAGTAGAATTGATTATAACGATTTGAGTGGATCGAAAAAAGATTTTTTATCATTGTTATTTTTTGTGTGAAAAATAATTGAGGAATTACCATGAACAGTCTCGTTGGCACAATAATAAACGTAAGATGCGTCAGGACTGAGATTCCAGGTGGAGGGTTCGGGTATATCAGTGTATTTGCTCTGCTTGGGCAACACGATATTAACTTTTCCATATTTCGCGGCCTCCTTCGCTGCTTTGGCCGACCATGATCCTATGAAAAGTCGGGGAAATTCGTGTGAGCGAATGTGTTGAAATTTTTTTACATTTTCCAACGAAATTTTGTTTAGAATCGTCATTACCCGTTACGATGTAATCAGCCGAGCCAGTTTTGCTCATAAGATTCAAAGGGACTGACGCAAAACATCCTGTACCTCCTCCTTGCAGGAATAAAATTTTGTAGTTGCTTGGAATGTCACTAAAAAGTACAAAATTTCAATTGAAATAATGAATTAATGAAGGAATTAATTAATTAATTTGAACTTAATGAATTAATGAAATAATTAATTTATTAATTTGAATATTAATTGAAATATTAATCATAATTCAATCATTTCGACAGTTACGGTGACGCGAAAACATTAAGAAATTGCTGATGCCAATAAAACAGATAAAATTCTTCAGACTCACTACAACGCTCGAACGCTTGCTTGTGCATCTTCGACGATTTTCGCAAAATCAGGAGATCGATGACTCAACTCGAGAACGCTTATCTTCGTGTTCCCATAAGCCAGCAACTCATCCTGGACTTGTTTGAGAACCTGAAAAAAAAATAAAACGAAAATTGCTAAATTTTAAGCTGAAAAATTGTTTTTTTTCTAATTTGTTGCTCTGTTCGAAAAAAATTCCGAAAGATTTTGGATCTTCACTGACCCAATGAAAAAACAGAATCGTCTCGTGTCGTCGTTTTTCTTCAAGTTTGCTTGATGCTCAAGAGCACTCCAATTATTTTCACAGATGCTTCCAATCGAGCTCAATTGTAGTTTTAAATCAAATGCAACCGATATGTACATACTCAACACACGTAATTGTCTTCATATAAGTCGCGTTCAAAAGAAATACTGCACGATGATTATTTTCGACTGCCCCGAAAATTCAATCGTTCAGCCATTTCAGATTCTAATTTGACTTTGACTTTTAAAACGTTTTTATTGACATAATGGGTACATTTTTTGAGGTACAACATTTTTCGAAGAGTAAGCATCCGAATTCCTGCTCGTGGGCTAAAAGACGCAAATCAGAGACATAGCTAGGCGTGTGGTTCGTCAGAATAATTAAGTTTTAAGTAATTAATTTTTCAGGGAAAAATTGAGCTAACAATGAAAAAACTCTGTATCGGGGATTCTAATGGAGAGCTAAGACAATTAGCTGCGATCGATTTTTATTAGATTTATTAAATTGTCTCCATTTTCGGAGTCTCTGATTTTTTAAACAATCAATAACGGTGATTTTTTTCCATTTTTTTTTTCAACTCCCTGTATACATGTAAATGATCAAGACTATCGGGCTGAAATGTCATTGAAACGGAAACGTTATCACACAAAGTTAATTCATAAACATGATAAGGTAAACCCACTCGAAATTTCGAACCTCATTTATTTATGCGAGTCTGATTACATTTCCATCGCGTGGATAAAGCCCCGAAAATTTTAAAATACCAATAACGTCTCGAAAACAAACAAAAGTGAAATTTCATTATCATGACTCTCGTATTTAATCTCATCGTTACGAAATTCATGATGAAAAAAACTCATTAAGCGAATTATATAATAATCGATAATATTTTTCATGGCCATTCTTGTCTCCCGGGCTCAAGAATAATGCATTCTGTTTCTCTTCTTACCAATCAGCTGAACAACCGCAAGACGTAACTTGGAAAAACGACACGCTGCGATTTTTTCACGTTCGCATATTTAAGACGATGGATCAGTTACCTCGAATTTTCGAAATGAAAATTCTCCGTTGTCGTTTGACTAATCAGAAACAGGCTCTGTCAGCGTACGCAGGACGATGACAGAAATCCGCTGACAGGGGCTTTTTTTTTATTGGTGAAACCGTATCGAAAATATTCCATTTCGAAAATTGCAGCTATCTCTCTCGCACTCACGTGGCGAGAAAGCGACTGATCCATCATCTTAAGGAGGGTGGCCACACACAACAATTTTGCCATATTAAAAAAATAGGAAAATTCGAAATAATTAGAATTTAATGAAATTTGGTGAGTATATTTTTTAGTATTAAATATGAATATACAAATTTTTTAAGATTTTTTTTCTACATAGTTTTCGAGTAATTCAACACTAGAGTTTACACGCATAAGCATAGGATTCAGATATATGTAGGTAAATCTTTTGCATATTGTAAACTCCAATTATTCGACAACTGTGTAGAGGAAAAATTTGAAAAAAATAGTGTCATCGTATTTGATGCTAAAGAATGTCATCACCAAATTTTATTAAATTCTGATCATATTGTCGTATGTAGCCAACCTCCGCATTTTTCGACAATAAAACACGAACGTAAGCCCTTTTTTTTCAGTATATTCCGTAAAAATTTTCGATTTTTCCAGTTGACAGAGAACGTGTGTAAAAAATCGTCCCCACGAAGAAAATATATTGAAAATATTTTTTCAACAAATTGATAAGTTGGTGACGCAAAATTTCACGAAGATTGTCGTCAATAATTGAAAAAATCGAATTTCGGCACGAATGTCATCGACGAATTTGTATCTTTACATATTTGACCTTGAGTGTTTGTTGATAATTCGTCGCGACAAGATCAATATATGTTCGAGAGTGAATTTTTTGCTTTCGTGTTATTTTTCATGATGTAGAAAAAAACATCGATTTTGTGCTCAATCGATTTACGATTGATTTGGAAGAATCTTCCGTGACAGACAGAACGACAGAAAATAATGGAGAAAAGAACCATATGCCTGATGTGGAAGTCAACGACAAGACATTTATGTAATTCAGAAAGATAATTGTCTCGTTGTCCACGCGATTTCATGGCGTAGGCATAGAGAGTGTCTCCATTGGCAGAGAAAAATATTGAGCATGAAAATGAAGAGTTTTCTAGCAGCGTGTTGGAACGACGTCGATAAAATATGGAAATCAAAGTGGAGACAGAAATTTGCTTGACTTTCTTTTATCGAAAAACCCTTTTTTTTTCAATTTACAGTTACGAGATGCAATTCAGTCTCTCGGACCCCGTTGAGTAGGTGAACGAGATTGTAGTTTCTTTAAAAAACATGCAAAGTGGAAAGTAGCGCTAGAGACGGAAAACTCTCATACTTTGATGTAAACTTACATTGCAATTTTTTTAAACAGTCAATAATCGCAAAGAAAGTAAAACAAAGGAAGCAAAAAATGGACAAAAAACTCGATCGTGGTAAAAAAAAAAATGTCGAAGTTTCTTCGCTGAACATTTTGGACAATTATTAAGTTTCGTAATACGGATAAACAAGCCGAAAACTTATATTTTCGGAAAGCTGGGAAAGAATTTCAATAATTGTCACTTGTTTTCGAATGACTTTGACATGAAAATGTTAATTTTGCGAAAATTCGATACATCGATTGATGAATGCAATTTCGATTATCGGAAGTTATTAACTTGTTGATAATTAGCTGTTTCATACCTCTTGGGGAAGTTTGGCCGGTCCAGCGCCGAAGTTGATAACCTCACCGGTGTGGCTCATTGTTGTTCGAGTGGTCGAATCGATCTGTGCGATCCGCTTCCAAGTGGGCCTCGATCAACCGAGGAATTCTTCAGCTACGGTCCCACGAGGGCCGAGCGAACGCTCCGAGAATCTCTCGACAATCTCGTTTCTTTCTCTTTTTCCATTGGTCCAGCGTTAACCAATGGAATTCTGCATTTGTGAAACGGAAACATGTTGCGGAATTCGAATACTTGCGTACTTTGTCGTATATCGAAAAGAGAGAATAAATCAAATTTATAATCGTGCAACGTTGAAAGAAAAAAGATTTATAAATTCATGTCGACCGAAGGTGTGTATCTGAATGAAGTAAAACGCATGTTTTTGAGCTTTGAAGATCACGACTTCGACTGATAGAAAAAATTTGAATTTTTATATCCGAAGCTACGAATTTTTTTATTATAAATTATTTATTTTGTGTGTCAAATAACCAACTGTTTTATCAACTTATTTTTCGAGCTGAGCTTCCGAATGTTTCTGCCAGGTGGCACGACACTGCACATTTCCGGTCGCGCCATTCGTTTCAACGGTTTCGACCAATCCCGACATCGACAGCAAAATGCTTTCCTTATCAGTTATATTTATATTGAGTGTCAAATGACAGACTGTTTTACCAACCGATTTTCCGAGCTGAGCTTCCGAATGTTTCCGCCAGATGGCATGACGCTACATATTTCTGGTCGCGCCATTCGTTTCGACCAATCCCGACATCGACAGCAAAATGCTTTCATTTTGCTGCTGATGCCGTGATCGGACTATCGGACGAAATGTGCGTGTATTTACGTCGAAAAAGATAAAAAATAAAAAACTTTATTCCACAGTTAACAGCTATCCGCTGCATCAACACATATTGTAAATCGATGTCATTGATTATTATTGATCTGTGATCAAAGGCTTCGTGAAAGATCACGGTCAATTTAATTTTTCGATAAGAGAATTTTACACACATCGATTTTCGTATCGTCTCTTTATTAATCGGTGCGAAACTACATATACAAGAAAATAATAAAGATACAGCAGGGGAATAACGAATATTGATGAGAAATATTAGTAACAAAATGTGGAAATATTCGATCCGCATTCTTTCGGATTATCGAAAATGCTATGGAGTGTGCTTGCCGGCATATAACCACGTAATCTCGAACATATGATTCATGACAGAGAGCGTTGACTCGGGTTTTTTTCCGCGAGAACCAAAATAAATCAAAGACGATGAAAAAAGCGTTGTGGATCCGATGAACGTCTGAAATAGAAATACCCCCCACGAATTCACACATATACCTACTCCTGATGAGTTTTTAACGAAATTGATAAAAAGCTGTAACTTTTTGGTTCGAATTTCAATTTTCCTTGAAAAATAAACATATCTGATTGTCGCATTTTCCAAAATTTCGTTAATAGTTTCAAAATCTATCTTTTTTATCAACCGTTTGGAGCGTCGAACAAAAATTCTTTCACGAATGCCGCTTTTACAAGAAGTTGAGAAACGGAATGCCGGCGGGGATAAAAGGCAGAAAACATTTGAAACTATTTTAGATCGATAATTACTGAAGAATTTGTTTCAAACGAGGAATCAATATCGTCTGATTTTTTTTTGTAATTCGATAGAATTAAGGATGTTGAGTACCTATGAAACTTTTAAATGTTAATAGTTCAATTTCACGACGATTAGGAAGCTCGTTATTAAAAAATTAATATTTTGTTAAAAACAATTTTTTAAACAAATAAAAAAAATATTAATCAATAAACTTGGTTTTGTTTCCGTTGCTTTCAGTATATTGTAGATATTAAAAAATTGAGAGGTCGAAAAAAACTACTTATCGCAAAGTTGTACCAGTTTCCATAAAACTAAATTTGACTACATTTAATTTAGTAATGTTAATTGTTCAATCATTCGTCCTTGCAAACGGGATAAAGAAAAACTTCACATAAAGGAACGGCTTCAGCCCCGCCGAGTTGACAAATAAGAGCGTCGACAGACTAGCTGCGTGGGATAATTCGACAGAGACAATAGCGAACAAATCTTTGGACATTATTTTGCACAGTACTGTGGATTGGAAAATTCTTGGAAAATCAATTTTAGTCCCGAAACTGTTGATTTCTTGTTCAAATTGAATAAAGTAGCCATAACGAAGTTTGGGTTGTTGAGAGATAGGCGTAGAAATAATCGATTAGGCGCAAGAACTGGCAAGACGAATGGAAAGCCCTAATAGGTAACCCATCAGGGGATACGTCTTCATCCGGATATTTCCGTTGAACTTGACGGAACACGAAGGAGACTCGTGAAGAGAGACTAAAGCGGCGGTTGGTGGAACGGTTGGTTGGGTGTAGCGCGACACACACACACACACACACACAAGAAACCAAGCGCGAGTACGAAACGGGGGACGGGGAAGGTGAAATAGTGTGGGGTGACCTTTCTCGCGTCCTCAAACGTCAGTTCATCACGAGCTGCTATTCCGTAAAGAGCGTTAAAAGTGTCATCCTTAATATTTTCGTGTGTTGAGCATTGAAAAGCCAAAAAGGAGGGAATAATTGTATTTTTCGAGACGAAATAACGAAAGGTAAGGTTCACCGAGAAAACTTTGAACTTGTATTATTTAAAGGAGACGAAAAATTCTCGTGATATTCTATGAAAATGGCAAGTTTCCGAACAGCGATGGAAAATTACGGAGAAATCGTGTTTCGGCTTTTCCAAAATTAACGTCGTGTTTTCGATCGTCCGATTCATTCGAAAATTGTGTTATTTTATTTTTTCTAATGACATTTATAACCGACGCTAGTTGACGTTTCTATTGCGTAACAATTCGCGATGCCAATACGACGAAAAGGCCTTGAAAATATATATATTTCCGTGCGCTGTTCATATGGTTCAGGGCCGATGGTACGCAAACTCGGAGCCTCGGGATTAGTGATTTTTTTTCACTCCTTTCCCCCTTGTTCCTTCATATCAATTCGCTTTATTGGAATAAATATCGTTATTATGAACAATGTTATAATCTACTTAAACATTTTTGCTACAAACACTCGAGGAGAGAACATTTTCACGACATTTAAAATGGAATGACGAAAACCGGAGACGAAGAAATTCTACCGGCGAAATTATCATGATTATTTGAAGCTTCCTAGAAGCATTTCGAGCCACAGGAAAATGTGTCGATGTTCGTGCGGCAACGAGCAGCTAGTAAATCGTCATTGACCATTCGGAAAATTAATAACAATTGAGTTTTCAATAATTCTCCGATTTTTAAACCGAATTGATTATTTGCTCATTGACCTACGCGACCGAATCATTTCTGACGACATTAACGAAATTCTGTGGCGCGCCGGTGTGCACGTGCACAGCCATCCAACAGCGCTATCTGGCGGTGAAAATTTTCATTTTTCGGAGTATTCCAATGCCTTTGTGTTACATTCCAGGAAGCGAAATTCCGATGATTCATTTGTGTGTACACAATTACGCGTATGAGATATCACCGAAACAAGATTATACTCTTATTAATCCATATATCGTTTAAGGAGGTTGGCTACATACGACAATATGATAAGAATTTAATAAAATTTGGTTATAACATTCGTTAGCATCAAATATACGATGACACTATTTTTTTCAAATTTTTCGTCTACATAGTTGTCGAATAATTGGAGTTTACAATATGCAAAAGATGTACCTATATAGATCTGAATCCTATGCTTATGCATGTAAACTCTAATGTTCAATAACTCGAAAACTATGTAGAAGAAAAATCTTAAAAAATTTGTATATTCATTTTTAATACTAAAGAATATGCTCACCAATTTTCATTAAATTCTAATCATTTCAAATTTCCCTATGCTTTTAACATGGCAACATTGTTTTGTGTAGCCAACCTCCTTAAGGTGATCTAGCAGTCGCGTGAGTCCGAGAGAGATAACCAAAAAGTAGATACACGTTTTTCTAAGAGACCCTTCACATTTTGAGAAAAAGAAAAGTTACATCTTCTACTCTGGTGAAATGGGAACAACGTGTAACTAATATTTTTCTTAAAATATTCAGTCTCTCCAACTAGAACGTGTAGGGGGATTTTTACCGACCGAGCAAGTCATAGATCGTCTTAACCGTAGGCCGTTGACACTTTTTCCGTTCGGTCACAAACGGTCGCGTATATTTTCACTGCGAAACGTTTGCGCAACTGGAAGTCGATAAATTCAACGTACCTACAAAATGCAATCGACGAGTCTGATTAATAATCCCGACGATATGCAATGACCTTTTTGAATTTGTGAATATTAATGAATCGATCGAGTCCTATTCATCAGATTTCAATCAAGTTCTCTTGTATTTTTCGTAGCTGATTCCAAGTTCGTAATTTCATGATTATTCTATTTATTCATTTATTTATCAAGCATCATAATTCGAGAATGAACCAGGAGTGACAAAATAACGAATCAAAATGTATGAAATTTTTTTTTTTAATTGTAAACTTATTCATTACTTAACTAAACTTATTATTATTTTGGAATAAAATAACGCTTTGGTGATGATGCGAAAATGGAGTTATTCAAGCAGCAGACGCATCGATGGTAAAACTCGAGAATATGCACGAACGCAAACGGATGTGATTTGAGACAAGGAATCATGCGTTAACCTCGTGCGTCGTTACGACTCTGCTCGCGAACCACGAATCGCGCCTAGAGTTGCCTTCATTTTTGTGCGAGTGATTTTTTTCCACACTTTTTTCTTTTCGCGAGTTAGAGTCTAATTTTCGTTGGTTAGAATGCAAACAAAGCGAACGCAGTGGCGAAATAATCATAATTTGAAACTTTCAACCCAACAAAAAAAAACATCGATTTTATTTTTGCCTGATTCTTCAAAATTACACAAGGTCAGCATCAGAATCCCTTTTTAACTCCCGACTGCCCATACGGGCAAAAACCGGGAGTTATGCGTTTGACCGCGGACAGCTGATTTTTAACAGATTTTTAATGATGTTGAGTCCCAAATCGCAAATGATAAGAAAATTCGGAAAATTTGGTATGTTTTTGTATGAAGTATTTAAGAGATCGTGTCAAAATTTCATGACCATTAGGAAACTCGTTATTGAACAATTAACATTAATAAATTAAATGTCGTCAAATGTAGTCCTTTGGAAACTGGTACAACTTTGCGATAAGTTGTTTTTTTTGACCTCTCAATTTTTCAATACCTACAATATACTGAAAGCAACGGAAACAAAACCAAGTTTATTGATTAATATTTTTTGTATTTGTTTAAAAAATTGTTCTTAACAAAATGTTAATTTTTTAATAACGTGCTTCCTAATCATCGTGAAATTTTTATACGACCTCTTAAACACTTCATACAAAAACATACTAAATTTTCAGAATTTTCTTATCTTTTTTTATTTCAACCATTAAGCTAGTTAAAGTAATGATGATAGAATTCTTAAAATTTGGTATGTTTTTACATAAAGTATTCACGAGGTCGTGTACAAATTTCGCGACGATTAAGAAGCTATTTATTGAACAATTAACATTAGAAAATTTCATAGGTACTCAACACCCTTAAAAGGAAAAAGAAACGATTATTTTTGGGCGAGATACCACTGCTCGAAAAAGACCTAAATTTGGGCAACTCGTAGTGTGTATTTCGCAAGCTCGCAATTACGTGGCTACATAGTATTTGAAAGGTCACGACGTTCGGCGTTGTTCGGACATCTGTCAAGGTCAAATACTCGTAAAGCCGAATGTCGTATGTATTTCGAAGCTCGAGAAGGGTGAAGCGGACCGTGGCATTGTGCCGAGAACTCTACGCTACGAAGAAAATAAATAGAGGGAGGGGGGAGTGGGTGATGCAAAAAGAAGGATGAAGCTTTATTACCGACCGGTGTGTCGGGCCGATGGATCCGCTATTCTGCATGATCCTCGGACGACATTTGGCTAGTATTGCGAAACGTCGCTTGGTATATCGGGTCGCTTTCGGGACGTTCTTACGTACCGAGGATAATATCTCCAAGATCGTTACGAATAAGCCCACCAAACGTTTACTAATAATACGTATTTTTTACCCTTTATTCACGCAGCATACGAAAATGGTCTGGATAACTACGGACGACAAGGTAAACCCCACGAACAACTCTTTCAGTGTATGTTTTTCTAACGTGTCGCTTGGTTTCTACGTTTAATCCACTCATCATCCCCTTGAAAACAAAAAAACAAAAACCGTTGTGAACAAGAGAAAATGAAGCACAAGAAGCTACGTAGTTCGCAGTTTTCGTCCCAACGATTTGATTTTTCATCGTCTTTTCACACCGCTGCGCGAGTGTCATAGAAAGAAAAAAAATTACGCACATCTATAGTTTCTATAAAAAAATAAAAACACATCCAGTTAGTCGTAGAATAGATGTGTAAACCATCGAAAGAGTTTTCCCCAGTTTGACAATGCCGGCCATGACAATTATTACCAATGGCGAGTCTCAAAAAACAACGAATCTTTTTCTTTCCGAGACATCGATGCTGTCGGTCGAGATAAATGCATTTATAGCGTTATCGCGTTTTTTGCGCTTTGTTCTCGCATCAAGCAAGTTCGTTTTTTCTACGTCTCGAATTCGAGGGCTACGTTTCACGAGAAATCGCGATTGGCATGTGCGTTGTGGAAAAAAGAATGAATTTTTCTCGACCGTTTGGCAAAAACTGGAAAACATCGCTCTTCTGGTGGTCACGCTCATTTTTTTTTCTTCAGTTTGCAACTTTGTAAGAGTATCGCAACGCCTGCCTCTAGAGTAGCTGCTAGTGCTATTTTTATTATTTTCGTATTACGTCTGTTGTAGCTAATGTAAGAAAAAGAGCCTGCACGAAAGGTCTCCCATTCTCGTGAAGTTCACTCTCATTTGTTGTGCGTATCCACATTTACGTAAGGGGCTTTCCACGCGTAGGCGGCCATTATCTGAGCCGGACACTTCTTGGCATTGATTTTATTTCTTTCCCAACCCTCGCAAGCCTTTTTTTTTGCTTCCTCGTAGAGGAAGCTATGTGACGGTGAAAATATTTTTTTTTCCAGTTTTCAATGTCAATGTGCTTAAAATTTCCCAAAACATCGAAAACTCATATCTAGAAAAAATATCCGGGTGTGTGTGTGTGTGTGTCCTGGCACTGTAAAATTCAAACCTTCATAACCCGAGAACGGTTTGAGCTACAGGGCTCCCGTTTTGCACAGACGTTAATCTATACAAGCACTTCATTCTCTAAGAGTTTCGTTGGAATTGTTAGAAAAATACGAATTCTACGGCATTTTGAAATTAAAAAAAAGGGGGTCGACGCTCAAACTTTCGCAAATTTGAAGATTTATTATTAATTTTTTTTTTTATGAATAGCGTATCATCAGGAAGGTTGGCATTGAATTTGGGAAATATCGGTCGAACGGTTTAAATTTTATGGGTTTTCGAATTTAAGGAAAATCTTAGTTTTTCGAAAAATCGTTTAACTGCTTCGTTTCTTTTGTAACTTTTATCTCGAGATTAGCTTAGTTGGCTTGAGCTTAGGGAGTGTAAAAAATCAGTGAAAATGAAAAATTCAAAGTTCGTTCAGTAATCGATTCGGTGTGGAACGCCCCGTGTTTAAACCTGAGTAGTTCGCCGAGTTCTATCGCGAAATGTATTTCCGTCGAGGACAAGTTCTATAAAAGCTCTTGCACTCTTGTGCGAAACCCCAACCGACAAGGTCTCACGTCTAGGTCTATATAGAAATTTATTCATCTTCTAACTCATTCATCGTTGCGATACACTCTGCTGTTTGTTGATAAAAGCGCAGTGTGAGACCGTTCCGTGCGAGAGCCATGTCGTCACATTTTTCGAAATCAATATTCATCCACTGGCTAATTTCCCCGGAGAAATTATGACTTCAAACGACAATCGACTTTATTTAGGGTTCTTGCAAAATTTAGTTTTAACGTTCTTGGCACCAAAACTAATAGTTTTCTCCTATGAATAGTATATTACACTACAAGGGCAGAAAGTTTGGGATTCCTGCACTGCGCAACTTCATGCCCGAGGCGAAGCCGAGGGCATGATGTTGCGCAGTTCAGGGCTTCCAAACTTCTGCCCGTGTGGTGTATACTATTTTTCTCCATAGCCGGTCGAAAGTACGATCGATTCACGGCAGATTATCGATCATGACAGATTTCATGTATTGATGCCTGCCCCGACATTTGCGGCACGAGCGAAGCGAGTGCCAGCTGGTCGGGGGCAGGCATCAAATACACAAGAAAAGCAACGAAAAGATACACAATCATCGAAGAATAAAAACAATAATTGATTCAAACTAATACGAATTTTTTTAAATTTTACGTAATAGATAATCCACAACACACACATACAAGTGCATGATTTTGTGATCTATTATCACAAAATTCAATAAAATTATAATATTGAAGTTTCCATCGTTGGAATGCAACGAAATTATGTTTTCTCTTGAACAGAGCTCATGATTCTTATTCAATATTTCGTCCGTGCAATAAAAGAATTTTTTTTAGAATCCAAACACAGAATCGATAGAAAAATTGTCATGGTTTTTGAATTTGAACAAAAAATTCACAGAAAAAGTATTTTTCGTTGGAACGCAACGTTGCGACCATCAGTGTAATGTAAAATCATATTTTTTACGAAGATTTTTATTCCAGAAATTTGTTTCCATCATATTTATCACGACCACTGCAATGAAAAAAATTGTTAACGATATTTTCACGAAATGCACAGTTTTCATTTTTATTAAATGGACATTCGTCACCAAATCGATCGGTTGACGAAAATTTCGAAATTTGTCCTCTTGCACTTTGATTTTAAAATAGTTCATTCTCTGATATTTTCCAAAAAGCTCTAACCTTAGAAAAACGGATCATGGAAAAAATTCAAATTTGGAATAACACAACAGCTCTGTCATTAGACTTTGACATTAGAGAAAACACGGTTAGAAAGTCACTTTCGGCAGTCGTGGCAGCCGAAAATACTATTTGCTCCCGATCAGAGGGCGATTGTGTTTTTTTTTTACCAATGCACGAATGTCGCACTTTCTGCATCGAAATCGATGCGGGAATCACGTACTTTCGACCGAGGTATGGAGAAAAAAATTTTCTGACGTTTAGAATTTGAGATATTTCATTTCCAATTATTTATTTTTCCCATCTAAACGCGTGTAAATTGAAATCACGTTTCGTTAAAAAGTTGCAAGCAAAAAACAAAAGAAACGCGACTTCAATTTACACGCGTTTAGATGGGAAAAATAAACAATTGGAAATTAAATATCTCAAATTCTAAACGTCAGAAAATTTTTCTTTATAGGAGAAAACTGTTAGTTTTGGTGCCTAGAACGTTGATAGTAAATTTTGGAAAAACCCTAAATAAAGTCTCAAACTTCACCATTGAGTCATCGTACCAATCCTGCCGGCGGTTTGGTACACCGTTTCCAAAACTAAAATGAACGATTTATTCGGCGAGAACGAAAAACAACTGAAACAAATACGAACGCTCGGATATCGCGTTGGACAATTCGAAAGAAAAATAACGTTTTTTCCTGAAAGATCAAGCCTCTCGGAATAAAATGTGAAGTAAGATTTTTACAACTGACAGATCACCTCAAACCCTAAGGAGATCAAAAACCAAATTGGAAAAAAAATATTTCACAGTTTTTGCACTTTTCGATACAAGCACCAAATGTTGCGCCACTTGCTTCTTCAGGAAATGATAACGCATTGTTATGAAATGTTGGCCATGAGAAAATAGTTGGGATCACGAATCATGGTGACCTTTGAACTCGATGAGAAGCTGATCGAGCAATAGGATCAGTCGATTTGTACTATCGTCACGAACCCTCCGTTTACAGAGCTAAGCTGCAACTTAGTGAACGCAATACCAAACGGATACTCGTTCATCGGCCATTTTTTCTTTTCCAAAGTCGAGTGAAGGACGTTCGCTAATGCTGGCCTTTTACTGCCAGCATTAGCGAGCTTGGTCGAGAGACGAGAGCGAAAAAAATCCCATGCACAAAACGAAGCTCTCGGTATATATTTTTTCTTCGCATATTTTTTTATGTTTTATTTGTTCAGATCACGATTGATAACCGGCTCGACGTTATCATCGACTCCTACAGCGGTTTTCATTGCTTTCTATTTTTTTTCTTTTCAGAAATCCCTGTCGTAATTTATCCCGCACGATTTAATGAATTTTCTTTTTTTTCCCCTGATTTATGAATTTTTTGAGATCGTAGCAATCCACGGAAGAGCTTGGAGAACCTGGCGGTACATTTTCGGTTTTGAAGTCAATGCGTTTACTCAAGACGACTCGGCAAATTCATTGCATAAATCTTTTTGCTGCAACCGTACACTGGAAATGAAATTTTGTTAAAAATCGTCGATATTTAGTTGAACACGGTGAACTAAATATTTTTTGATAATTTCAAAATTTTCGTTATTTTGACGGTTTATTTGGTTTCTAATGGAATCCTCAGCAAAATTTACGAATATTTCTTGGTGCGATGACACAATTTTTGGGAACAAATTATCGATCTTTTCCAACAAAATTTTGTTTTTAGTGTACGGAAAAAAGAACTCCGTGTCGTCGACCGATCTTTATTTTTGTAATACTTTTTTTTTCAATGTTTATTCCAACAAAGACGTGTTTGTTTTTGCAGATGGCAGGTACACCGAACACGGTAGCGTTGAACGCGCAAACCCAACTGGATCATATTTGCGCTCTGGACGTTGATTCTCACGCGTCCTTTGTTCGTTTGTCCGGTATTATTTGTACCATTGGACCAGCCTCGAGGTCGGTTGAAATGCTCGAGAAAATGATTGAAACAGGCATGAACATCGCTCGAATGAATTTCTCTCATGGTTCCCACGAGTATCACGCTGAAACAATCGCCAATGTTCGCCTGGCACAAAAAAATCTGTCGGCTCGCAACAAAATTAACGTTCCTGTGGCGATTGCCCTTGACACGAAAGGTCCTGAAATTCGAACCGGGCTCCTCGAGGGTGTAAGTTATTCTTCATTTCATACACTTTTGCATCATAATTGAAGAAGGATTCTCCTTCACATAGTTAAATATTCAAAGATATAGCTGCTGCCAGTGAGCCCTCTTAACCCTTCGTGGTCACCGTGGGTAGAATCCACCCAGTGACCACCTTTCGGCGTAAATATCTACTAGTTCCCGGTATTGAATGGGGTATAATCGTCATCTCACGATAGTTTCAAGTGTCCTCTATGCGTTGGCGGCGGCGAGTATTACCGCCGCCAACGCTAGAATCTCCAAAATCTATTCTTAAATCAAGCCACTTCCAATAATGGAATAAATATGTTTTTTGAAACGCGCGCTATCCTACTATTTTTTTCACAAAAGAACCAGATCCGATGAATATCAGGTCCAAATTTTAGGCAAAAATATTGAAAATCCATGAAGTGACGATTATTTTAGTGAAAAAACTTTTTTTTCCCGTTTATTTTCTTCATTCTGCATTTTAAAAAATATCTTTGCCTTCGATTTCTTTCAGGAAAGTTTTTCGTATCTAAACTGGAATATCTAAAGGATGTTCAGTAATTTTTTGAGAATTTAGAGTTCGTAGGGTGGTCTATGGTATCGCAATTAGATCGTTTGGTTGTGGACCACTTTTTCAAAACAGAAATTTCTGGAGATATTTCCTTAGTTGACTCCCTCGGCCAAAATCCCTCTATACAACCGCAACGTGGTTTTCCAGCCAGCTTATCGCTGTCAGCAACGCGCGATTACGATTAGGACTAAGATTTGTTCTATTCACAGGGTGGAGCTGCAGAAGTTGAACTTGTGAAGGGTCAAGCTTTTAAGCTGACGACGGACAAGGCTGTGATGGAGAAAGGAAATGCCGAAGCCGTCTGGGTCGACTATGAAAACATCTCGAAAGTTTTGAAAGTCGGCAACCGCGTGTTCGTCGATGATGGCCTTATTTCTCTTATCGTGAATACCGTCAGTGAGTATAAAAAAAATCTAACTCAAAAAAATGAGTTAGCACTTTTTTCTTTTTTTTTTTTTCGTCCCCTACGAAAGTGTCTGTCATTCTTTTACAAAAGAATCAAATTATTTTTACGTGTCCAGTATGTCGTTTCACTCTCATTCGAGCCAACAATTTTGATGTGGAACAAAAAAAACTCGGTACTCTTAGTGGCTCACAGTAAATGTTGAAACATTCAGCCATCTCCAAAAAATCTCGCAGCGGTGATGACACAAAGAAAAAATTGATGCTGATGAATTTTTTCACCGACTGCATTTTTGCCATCAATCATATTTCGTGTGAAAAAAACTTTCATTTTTATTTTTCTGTTTAAAAACACAGATCCTACGCACATTATGTGCACCGTCGAGAACGGTGGCACTTTGGGTTCCCGCAAAGGCGTCAATCTTCCCGGTGTTCCGGTCGATCTGCCAGCGGTATCCGAGAAGGACAAATCGGATTTGCAGTTCGGTGTCGATCAAGAGGTCGACATGATATTTGCTTCGTTCATTCGTAACGCCTCGGCGCTCACTGAAATTCGCGGTATTCTCGGAGACAAAGGGAAAAACATAAAAATTATTTCGAAAATTGAGAATCAACAGGGCATGACGAATCTCGATGAAATCATCGAAGCCTCCGATGGTATAATGGTCGCTCGAGGCGATCTTGGCATTGAAATCCCACCGGAGAAAGTATTTCTCGCACAAAAATGCATGATCAGCAGGTGCAACAAGGTCGGCAAACCCGTTATCTGCGCCACTCAAATGCTCGAGTCGATGGTCAAGAAACCTCGTGCAACCAGAGCCGAGTCTTCTGACGTTGCTAATGCTGTTCTCGATGGCGCTGATTGCGTTATGTTGTCAGGTAATTTTTTCACCCTATCTTTGTACACTGGGTCTGTGAGACCCTAGGGTGTTATTCCTCTGAAAAGTAACATTCCTTCAGATTCAAATTTAATTGAAACGATTTCTGAGGCAAAAAGACTTTTTCGTTCACATTTCTCGCTGCGATTTACATTTACTCATTATTTTCAAAATGGAGTCATGCTGGATGTTCTGCGAATTAAGGTAAATACTTTGCTGCATACTAGTTAAACGAGCGCT
This sequence comes from Hyposoter dolosus, assembly GCA_963921915.1. Lineage (NCBI taxonomy): Eukaryota > Metazoa > Arthropoda > Insecta > Hymenoptera > Ichneumonidae > Hyposoter > Hyposoter dolosus. The sequence goes on from OY998131.1 coordinate 11,403,428, forward strand.
AAATTTTCAAAACGCTTTTACAGCGAAAAAATATTAAAAGAGCGGAAAAATATTAAAAACGATAGTTTTGCAAAACCATTAACTGATAAATCCATATTTCCATGGTGACACATTTTCACTAAGTTTTTTCAAAGAATTATCTTTATTTTTTAACCGATTTTGATGCACCACGTCTCATTTTGTTCCTCAACAAATCAGCTACGAATCCACCACGTAGATTTTTTTAAAATTTATTCGTTCAGAAATTAGTTAAGAAAAAGTTTTTTCGCTTAATAAACAATAAGCCGCAATAGTGAAACGGTTAAGCTTTAAAAAAATCTACGTGGTGGATTCGTCGAGGGTCAGTTGAGGAACAAAATGAGGAGACGTGGTGCATAAAAATCGGTTGAAAAATACAGATAATTATTTGAAAAATCGTGACCATGGAAATTTTGATTTATCAGTTCATGGTTTTGCAAAACTATCGTTTTCAATATTTCTCCATGTTACTAGAAATGCTGTAATACAAATCCACTAACAATACATTCAATTGTTACGTTGAACTTGGTCTAAAAACGTTTTGAAAATTTAGCACTCATTTGACTAACATGCAGCACAGTATTTACCTCAACTTACGAATTTTTTGTTCTCTAGATGAATTTTCTGTTCTGTTTGTTATTGCTATACGACACATTAGTTTTTTTCTTTGAATAATTAAGAGAAAAAAATTAACAGGTGAAACTGCTAAGGGTGAATATCCTCTGGAGTGCGTACGCACAATGGCGAATATTTGCAAGGAAGCTGAGGCTGCAATCTGGCAAAATCAGATATTCTCCGATCTCTCCGCAAAGGCATTGCCACCGATTGACGCGACCCACGCAGTCGCAATCGCCTCGGTCGAAGCATCCGCCAAATGTTTGGCCAATGCGATTATCGTTATCACTACTTCCGGTCGCTCTGCTCACTTGATCTCCAAATACAGACCCCGCTGTCCAATTATTGCCGTTACTCGGTTCCATCAAGTCGCACGACAGGCTCATCTCTATCGCGGTATCTTGCCGCTCCATTACTCAGGTAATTGTTTTTTTTTTATATTTTTCCCTTTTGTAAAATGAGTAAAAATTTTCAAACGACATAAACACTTTGCCTTCGCTTTTATTTTTTCTAACAGTTTAATAAATGTTGATTCAAATTTTTATTAATGCTATTGTACAAACACTCGAGGAAGAAAAAAAAAGAAAACGACAAACCGGAAACGCAGCGAATAAATCGACTAAACAGCGTTTTTTTTTTTCGCTGATAATATTTTTTTTTCGTTTCGATATTTCACGTGTTTTGGATTTTTCAGAGCCGCCGTTAGCCGACTGGCTGAAGGACGTCGATGTTCGCGTTCAGTTCGGCATTAGTTTTGGCAAGAGTCGTGGATTTTTGAAGACCGGTGACTCGGTGGTTGTTGTCACCGGATGGAAACAGGGTTCCGGTTTCACAAATACTCTTCGTATCGTGTACGTAGAAGATGATTTTCCACGTGAAAAATCTGCATGTTCGATCATAAGCGAAAGCGACTCTTACGACGATTTGATCTGAAACATAATCGAGAAAAAAAAACAAATTACTTAACTCGTTGTCTTCCAATTTCCTGGCATGTTGTTTGAACTTTTCGCACTGTTTTTCTTTTTCTAAACTGTTGTTTCTTCAATAAATCTGCGTTTCAACCAAACCTCGACATCCACCAGCATGTTCGTGAGCTCTCTCGGATTCTCCACCATCTCTTTTCTTTCCACCTTTGTCCATTGTCTCTGTATTGTGCACAAACGTTCTCCGTGATTTTGTACTACGCTGTTTTCTATTAAAAAACCAAATCTTTCAGTGCATGGTTTTCATTTTTATCGATTCAAGGTTTTACTATTGCAAAATGGTTTAGGATTTTCTTCAAATTTTTTGTAAATGTTCTTGACATTAAAACGAACAACTTTTCTACAAGACGAAACATTTTCTGACGTCTAGAATTTGAAATATTTAATTTTTTATTTTTCTCATCTAAATGCGTGTAAATTGAAGTCGCGTTTCTTTTGTTTTTTTTCTTGCAACTTTTTAACGAAACGTGACTTCAATTTACACGCGTTTAGATGGGAAAAATAAAAAATTGGAAATGAAATATCTCAAATTCTAAACGTCAGAAAATTTTTCTTCATAGGAGAAAAATGTTAGTTTTGGCGCCAAGAACGTTTGTACAAAATTTTGAAAGAACCCTAAATCGTGTCGTTTCGTGATATTAATACCTTAACACATTTTTATGTTTCCCACTAATCGGTAAGTGGTTTCTTGTTTTACTAACATTTATATTTTGTTGTAGCTACATTTTTGCATAGAATCTAGTCGAATTGAAAGAAAAGCAAATTTTATCATCGTTAGAAATGATTTTTAGAGTATTATCCGCTTTTTTAATTTGACAAACTGAAAGTAGATAACAAAGAACATGTTTTACGTTTTCGTCTCGTTGTCTACCGAAAGACACACCCCACGATATTCCTTCGTAGATTTTCTCCCAACTCGTTCGTTTTACTGTTGCTGCCAAAAGAAGCAAGTATTGATCTCTGCGAAACTGCTCAACTCCGAAGAAAGTTGTAGCCACGCAAGAATCTCGTTTTTTTCGCTCAGATCAACAGACAGAAAAAAGTATTATTTCAATTTCAATATTTTCACGTTTCTCTGGTTACAGAAATGTTGACTGAGAGGACACCGACTCTGCTTTGGTGAGAACGTATGATGCTGTGGATAGATGTAATAACCATAAATGATCTGATGTCAGCGGTTTCACGATGAATTCGGAATTCCGCACTAAATCGTTTCTCGTTCCTTACAAAGTTGAATCGCCCTGCTACGCCGCATCGAAATGGCGATTAAAAGAAAACCAAACTAAACGAAAATGCTGTCTTGGGTAGATTCAGTATTATCCGGTCACAGCATACATTTTCTTGGCTGTGTATATGCGCGTATGTATATCTCACGTATATTATGTGCATATACATATATCAACGAATAATACACCGCAGAAGAATGACGGCAACCTTGTATAGTACCTAAGCGTTCCCAACAATAAATTATGCGAGAAGAAAAACCTTTTTTTTTTGTGTTCGTTTCGTACGAAATTTTCTCAACGACATTTTTCCTGAGCAGAACGTTTTGTGTCAGCCTCAACTTAAGGAGGTTAGCTATATAGGACAATATGATAAGAATTTCATAAAATTTGGTGATAACATTCTTTAGCATCAAATACCATGACCCTATTTTTTTCTCATTTTTCGTCTACATAGTTGTCGAATAATTGGAGTTTACAATATGCAAAAGATATATCTATATATATCTGAGTCCTATGCTTATGCATGTAAACTCTAGTGTTCGGTTACTCGAAAACTATCTAGAAGAAAAATCTTAAAAAATTTGTACATTCATATTTAATACTAAAGAATATACTCACCAAATTTCATTAAATTCTAATCATTTCGAATTTTCCTATGCTTTTAACATGGCAACATTGTTCTGTGTAGCCAACCTCCTTAAGGTGATCTAGCAGTCGCGTGAGTGCAAGAGAGATTACCAAAAAGTAGATACACGTTTTTCTCAGAGATCCTTCATGTTTAGAGAAAAAGAAAAGTTAAAATTTCTTCTCTTGCGAAATTGGAACAACGTGTAACTAATATTTTTCTCGAAATATTCAGTCCCTCCAAGTAAAACGTGTAGGGCGATTTTTACCGACCGAGCAAGTGATAGGCACGTTAAAAGGAAAATCGATCCGGTCTCGAGCGGAGCAACGAGTTTTGACTTGAATTCAAATTTCGAAATATTGCATTTTACACAAAATTCTGAGGATCGAACAATCTTTGATGCTTTTTTTACTTACTTTGAATTTTAACGATTCTGAGCATTTTTTTCACCTTCAAAATTCAATTGAAAACGGAAATTCGGAAAGGTCAATCGTTGGCAACAAAAAACAACTGTTTTATCAGCAAATTTGAACGATATCTGTAATCGGTAAGAGAATGCTGTGAATAACGTATCATCATTCTTAAGAAACGATGAAAAAAGCGAAGTGAGCAATATTATCGATTTGGCTCTATCCAAACGTCAGTGTCAAAATTGAAGTATCCACAAAAAAAAAAAAAAAAAACACAAGTTTGAAGGAAATTGGTTTAAATTACGAGCTCCGTTTAATAGAATTGATTAATTTTCCGCCGTTCGAAATCTCCGTTTAACCGATCTGCTGGAAACAAAATTGAAATGTCGTCGTGTAAAAATGATTTGAACGGTAATTCCCTCGAAGGGTGTCCTGGCATGCCTTGGGTAAGTATTCTAACTTCCGGTCCCAAGCGGAAGTACGTTTTTCAATTTCTGCCGAATGGTAAGCTTTACCAAGTCGGAGAAAACAATGAAAATGTGTAATGTCAGAAGGTTCATTTTCTCTTCTTTCCACATGATTATTTTATGGCTCCAAGTAAACCAGAAATCTTTCAGTATTTTTTTTACTCCCACTCGATTTTTGCTTCCTCACAGAGGAAGTGACGGTGAAAATTTTTTTTTCCACTTTTCAATGTCAATGTGCATAAAATGTCCCAAAACATCGAAAAATCATATCTAGAAAAAATGTCCGGATGTGTGTGTGTGTGTGTGTGTATGTTATGACACTGTAAAATTGAAACTTTCATAACTCGAGAACGGTTTGAGCTACAGGGCTCCGTTTTGCACAGATGTTAATCTATACAAACACTTCATTCTCTGGGAATTTTGTTGGAATTGCTAGAAAAATCCGAATTCTACGGCATTTTGAAATTTTCAAAAAAAAGGTGTCGACGCTCTGACTTCCGCAAATTTTAAGATTTATTACTAATTTTTTTTTTAATAAATAGAGTATCATAATATTTTTATCTCCAATATTCCATTATTTACCGTTCAATAGATGATGAGACTTGAGGAAGAATTTGTGGCGTCCAATCAATTAAATGCAGCTTATCAAAGTACACGTATTGATCACATGATGCGATTAAACGTCGAATCTTCAAGCAAAGCTTGGAAACTCACTAAAATAATAATAACTTTAGGTAAGTGGCGAAATAATCGTAAATATGAGCGGTACTGTAACGTGGCCACATTTTCATTCGATCGAGAAACTGCAGCAGGTGTTCTTCTTGGTTTTTATCGTTATATTTTAGTGGTTCGTATGAGGAAGTTGTGGTAGATAAAGTAGTAAAAAGCCTAGCTACTCTTTATGAAATATTTTCACACCTTTTTAACCGCAAGAAAAAAATGCCAAGAAATATACAAAGAACTATTGAAATTTCAGTAAAAAAACAGTTGCGATAATCGTTAGACAATTATAACATTTTTGCCACACCTCTGTAGAATTACGTACTTGCCACCATGGGGTAGATTTGTACCCCAGTGACAAAAATTGTTATAAAAAATGAACTACTGAATATTTCGACTTGAAAATTGTTGTAGAACATATTGAAAGCTTTTTTAAAAAGTTTGTTTACTTTATACAGCCAAAAATTAAATTTAAGTACGCTAAAAAAATGCTAAAACCAGCCAAACTGGAAAAATGACTATTTTCCTTAGTAAGGGTTAATTAATTTTGATTCCCTAAATTGTCGTTTCTCCGAATAGATAAATTTCATGAAGATTTCGACTGTTGAATTAAAATGATAATATTCCATGATCCTTTGTATCATAGGAGATGAAAATTCGAATGCTGCTGCTATCAGTAAAATTATCGACGCTGGAGCAAACATAGTCAGGCTCAACATGTCCCACAAAGATAAAGGCTGGCACTGCAATACCGTTGGGACGATTAGAGAATCCGAGAAATTGCTAAAGAATCGAAAAATTCCGAAGAATACAAATTTTGCTCTTGGGTTAGCCCTCGATCTTCGAGGTCCAGAAATACGGATCGGGGCTTTTAACGGAGATCCGAAATGCCGGGTAAAGATTGAAATTTATTTTAACAATCGAATAATCGACTATAAAATATCCTCGTCATTTTTATGGTGGAAAATTTGGAAACACATGTCCAATCTTCAAAGCCAAAGCTCCAAGTTCTAAGAATAATTTATATAAATATGAGTTTACGATTCAAAAACCAATCGACGCAAAGGTCGATGTAAACAGTTACCATATGCGAAGAAGAAATTGAGAGTTATTTCTTTAAGGAGGTTGGCTACACCCGACAATATGATAAGAATTTAATAAAATTTGGTAATAACATTCTTTAGCATCAAATACGATGACACAATTTTTTTCAAATTTTTCCTCTACATAGTTGTCGAATAATTGGATTTTGCAATATGCAAAAATATACCTACATATATCTGAATGCCATGCTTATACATGTAAACTCTAGTGTTCAATAACTCGAAAAATATGTAGAAAGAAAATCTTCAAAAATTTGTACATTCATATTTAATACTAAAGAATATACTCACCAAATTTCATTAAATTCTAATCATTTCAAATTTTCCTATGCCTTTATGCCTCCTTAAGGGTTTTTCGTTATACGACTTTTTACGTTTCTTCCTTGCGCATTTATTAATAAAGAGATTAATTAAAGTTAATCCAGTGCGTATATAATATTATTTCATAGCCCATTTGCAATACCTCATGAGAAAATAATATACGTAATTCGAGGCTTCAGTAAAACATGAAAACGTTGGCATGGTGTCGTTAGCCCTGCGAATGCGCTTGAGTTAGTAATAACGTTACAACGAGGCTTTGTATATTGTATTGATGACGAAAAGTTGAAAAATTTGTACTGGCAGCTACTCGTTATCTCCATTGTTACGACGATTTTGTCGTCGAGTCAATAATTGCGTTCATCATCGTACTTTTTTCACGAACGTTTTGTGCTTCGCTGGGTTCCGTTACGCTTGGCTAAACACACAAAAGCGTTAATTATCATTGCTGGAGAAAAAAAAGTTACGATAAAGACAACCAAGACGCAATTTGGCAGGGTCGAGCCGTTTTTACGGAGGGTGATGTCGTCACACTTTTAACGGACGAAAGGTCAAAGCGAGCTGGCGATTCCACTGCTTTTTGGATATCTTGTTCAGAGCTACCGGCCATTTCCGAGAAAGGTGACAGAATAATGGTGGATCGAGGCACCGTGAGATTGCAAGTTTCTCGTATCGGTTTGTCACCATTTCCTAATTTATTTATTTCCCATAAAAATTGCTGCTAAGGACGTTGTATGCAAAATTTTCTATCGATAGAATTTCTTTTAATTTTCACCACACAAAGAGAATAGTGATATGTAATAGCTCGCACAATTTTAAGAGGTTTCACCATGTAGAAGTCGAGATATTTATTTATAAAAATCACTATTTTCAGTAGTTTCTCATAAGAGTGTGTGTTAAAAGTTTCAATATTCAACATTAAATATTTCGATTTCTAAATGGTGAAGCCTCTTAAAACTTTGCATATACTTTTTTATGTAACATCGAAGAAGCTCTATTTAGTTTTTCAAAAAAATCGCTCGTTAAATTTTTTCGAAATTTTGTTTATTATATAACAAATACAGATTAGCTCGAACAATCTTGGATTTAGAGTATGTTGTTCTTTAGTCAATTTGTAACAACTTTTTTTAATGAATTTAGGCTCGTGAACCATTTCGTATGTAAGAAAGACTGAAAACAAAAATTTACATTTGACCGTCGCCATACAACGTCCTTAATAATGGGACGCCATGGTAAAAACCACGAAAACGTAAACGAAACGAAGAAGCAATTAAATCCTCAAAATGTCAACGAAAGTAATCGTTGTTCAAGGCTTCGAGCTGATAAATGCAGAAATTAATTAACATCCGATCAGGGGAGATTGTGAATAGCACCGAGTTGATCTAATCGTCGATTAATTAAAATTTCGCATTCGTATTTAATTAGTTATTTAATCAGCAATTTCAACGATCCAGATAAAAGTTCTATCGAGTGCATCGTCACTAAGGGTGGCACTCTAGGCAACGAAAAGAGTCTGGAACCCATTGACACTGTCCTGCATTTGCCAGATATCTCAGAAGAGGATGATTCCGATATAGAGTTTGCAATTAATTCGGAATGTGATTTTATCGTTGTATCGCATGTACGACGTGGAGAAACAATCCTTAAAGTAAAGGATCGAATTAAATCAGCAGGTTCGCCATTCATTTCGATCAATTAAAAATCACTTTTCTACTGGATTACAAATCAACTTCCGCCACCGATCTCGATGCTCACACTGGCTTGATTCTACCCAGTCTATTTTTCAACCCGCATTGTGACCAGCCTATCGGCCCGAAAATTCTCAAAAAATTATTGAACATCCTTTAGACATTCCAGTTCAGATACGAAAAACTTTCCTGAAAGAAATCGAAGGCAAAGATATTTTTTAAAATGCAGAATGAAGAAAATAAACGGGAAAAAAAAGTTTTTTCACTAAAATAATCGTCACTTCATGGATTTTCAATATTTTTGCCTAAAATTTGGACCTGATATTCATCAGATCTGGTTCTTTTGTGAAAAAAATAGTAGGATAACGCGCCTTTCAAAAATAGATATTTACGCCGAAAGGTGGTCACTCGGTGGATTCTACCAAGTGTGACCACGAAGGGTTAACAAATTTCCTTACTGTTTTTCAATCCACACAGTTTTTTTCTCTTATTATGAGAAAAAAATGCACTTTATTCACACCAAGTGTGGCGTAAAACAGTTTTTTCATTTTCAATTAAAATCAAAGTTTTAATATAATGAAAAGGCGCGTTCTCATGTTTGAACAGACACTCGACCGATTTGCATTCTCGGAAAGATATCCTCGAAACAGGCCCTCGATGCCATTGACGACGTACTCAGGCAAGCTGACGGTATTATTATCGATCGGCGTTCCTTAGAACTCGGGGTTGGTGCAGAGAAATTATTTCTCGTTGAAAAGTCCATCGTAGCCAAATGCAACAGGGTTAGTAGAAAAAAAAAATCAACATTTTCACCTCCTTATCAAGTAATCATAGAGCGTGTGTGTGCCAGTCGGTAAATGAACGAACAAATGTAATCAATAACTTTATGTTTATTTTAAAAAATCATGCAGCTGTCAATGTTTTCGTACCGAGCCAAATTTTCGTCACTAAGCAATTATACTTGCTGCTTTTTTGTTTGCTTCCCAGTTGAACATTTTGCACTTTGTAAATCTTTTGATAAAGCGATCGTGTTATGCGAAAAAGTTAAGTTTATTGAAATGGTGGTTACTCAACATGCGACTCTATTGATGTCAATAATACGTTAATGAGCTTATAGACCTTCTTGTATGACACGAATTCAAAATCATCCATGCCATACAAACCTTTTGTGTATATTCAAAGTTAATTACCATTGTGAAGTTGACACAATTCTCGTGAGGCTTCCACGACAAAGATACCATTACATAATCATGCCAACTTCGAACTTTTAATGAGCTTATTGTTCCGATCTGTCAAGACTCGAGATACGATTAATTATATATTTTATTGTTCGTATTAGTTCCACGCTAAATATTTGCTTTTTATTAGGAGATAATCAAAGTTTTTCGTGAGACACTTTTCTGCTGTTACACATTTATACGATTTGACGCTATTACGTTTAAAACATGCGAAAATGGTAACACTTGAAAAATGCCAACGACAAAGCATTGTTTTCGAAAGATATTTTTAAAAACGACGATATTTATCGTGGCAGATTGGAAAGCCAGTAATAATGGGATTCGACATTATTGCAAATGAAAATGATAGCGAAGCAAAACTAGATTCGAGTCTCGTTGCGAACGCCGTGCTCGAGGGTGTCGATGGAATTTTCCTCGCCACAGGTTTCCTCGACGTCCAAGAAACGGTTAATCTGGTACAAAGCGTTCATCTCGTTTGTCGCGAGGCTGAGAATGCTCGATGGCAAAGACAAATTTTTCAGGAGCTTTCGCACAAGGTATTTCGGACGAGAAATCCTTCTCGTTGCAAGAATTAAGGAGTTTCGGTAGCAAGATCTAAATATTGAGACATTGATGAAATTTGGTGATAACGTTCTTTCAACATCAAGTGCGAAAACACAATTTTTTTCAAATTTTTCATCCGTCTAGTTATCGAGTAATTCAGAATTAAAGCAAAATTCTTATGCACGGAATATATACTCATATATACATATGGAAACGCTACGCTTATACACGTGAACTTGAATGTTCAATTACTCGAAAACCGGTTAGAAGAAAAATCTGAAAAAATTTGTATTATCATGTACAATACTAAAGAATGCATTCACAAAATTTTATTAAATTCTAATGATATTTTGAAAATTTGTATGTTTTTAACATGGTTTAGCATAGCAACACTGTATCGCCAGTAACGAAACCCGTTAATTTTTCATGTTCAGCAGTTGGAACCCTGCAGAAATACAATATGAGCCCCCCCCCCCTTGCCATCACTACAGAAACTCCTTAAGGAAAAAAAATATAATCACAACAATTTTTACAACTGAAACAATAAATATCTCGTGAGGACTTTGTAAATGAGATTTCAGTAATAATAATTAGTTTAGTTGTTAATTATATATTGTAGTCGTTTAATAAGATGCGTTAATCTGGAAAATCAATGGTTACGTGACGTGCTTAATTTAGGCATCAATTCCCCTGGAACCTAGTCATTCGATAGCAATTGCTGCGGTTCAGCTATCCCTTAAATGTAACGCATCTGGGATAATAGTGATTACAACAACTGGTAGAACAGCCATGATGTTATCGATATATCGGCCTCGATGTCCAATCGTTGCGATAACTCGTTACGGGATTGTCGCGAGGTGGCTGCAATTATATTTCGCCGTACATCCGCTCCACTACATCGGTGAGTATATTCTGGGACCGAGTTTTATAATTGAAATTTCGGTTGAACAGCAAACATGCGAATAGGAAATTGTTATAACGGTGAATTTTTGAATAAAAATAAAAATCTTCTATTCAGCGGTCCTCGGAGAGTAAAACGAGCGCTAGAAATTGAAAACTTGTCTCAAGTTCAATAAAACTGGAGTATGCGGCTTTCTGGAGTTTAAGGACGTTGTATGCAACATTTTCTATTGATAGAATTCCTTCAAATTTGCAACACACAAAGAAAATAGTAATGTCTAATAGCTCGGGCAATTTTAAGAGGTTCCACTACGTAGAAGTCGAGATATTTATTTATAAAAATCACAATTTTCAATAGTTTCTCATAAGAGCGTAAAGTTGCAATTTTCAACATTAAATATTTCGATTTCTAAATGGTGAAGCCTCTTAAAACTTTGCATACACTTTTATGTAACATCGAAGAATCTTCATTTAGTTTTTCAAAAAAATCGCTCGTAAAATTTTTTCGAAATTTTGTTTATTATATAACAAATACAGATTACCTCGGACAATCTTGAATTTAGAGTACGTTGTTCTTTAGTCAATTTGTAACAACTTTTTTTAATGAACTTAGGCTCGCAAACCATTCTGTATGTAAAAAAAACTGAAAACAAAAATTTACATTTGACCGTCGCCATACAACGTCCTTAAAAAATTCATTCTGCCAAACGATCGTCAGGCTCGACTTTTTTTTTGTCATTATAAGTTCTTCATAGAAGAATAATGATAAAAATTTATCAACAGCATGTCCAATCGAGGATTGGCGGAAGGATATGGATCAAAGAATCCAAACCGGCATGAAATATCTTCGTACGAACAATTACGTTGAAGCGGGTGAGCCGGTAGTGATAGTGAGTGGATGGCGTTGCGGCAGCGGTTTCACAAACTGTATTAGAGTGGTTTATGCTTCGCCCCGTCTCGTACCAAACAGCGGTCAAGATTTCGAGGAGATTTGGTAGCCAGGCAGGTTTTTTTTATCTTTTTCTATAAATCACGCAATCTTACTCATCAATAACTCGGTTAGAAAAATTGTGAATTCTTCGCATAGAAAAGAAAAAATAAATATTGACTTTTATCGGGGAGAAAAGAATTTTTTGCCGTTTTTTTTTACGTTCCAGGCTATGGCTGATAAACACTTTGAATACATCTTTCCTGTCGTCGTTCTCTGTATAAAACGAGAAGAAGAACGAGGCGAAATAATAAAGAAAAGTCGATTCTGACGCAGCAAATATCTTCCTGACGTTTATCATCACTCATATCCGGTCCCAGCGGGACTTTCCTCTTATCACACGTGAGCAATCAATGCTCTCCCTCCTTGCCCTTTCCTCTTTCCGACAAACTCCCAAAATCACGGTCAGCGCTACTGGCTTCGAAAAAAAAACTCTCATCAGCTCATGTCCCCGAGAATTTAAAAGGTCATGAGCCAAAAGGGGTGTGATCTTAACATTCTCCCCATACAGAACGTTCTCCATTTTTTAACCGATACTTGCCCATTTTTGAGAGCACAGCATACTTATTGTTTCGGTACCTTTCGGTATCTTTGTCCTCGAATCTTTTTTGTATATATCGGATGAAAATTCTGACCGCAGCTTTCAATAAAATTTAATATGCAGAAAAAAACATAATTTCATTTATGCATTTTTGCCTCGAAAAATTCTGGTTGCAATTGTCTGGTGTACCAGTCCACGAATTTTTTAATTATTTGAATAAACATTCAGCTCCGAAAATTCTTTGATTTCGACTGATCAGGTTCAACTGCACAACTTTTCTCTTTTTATTGCCGGTGCGAAATGTGTTAGCAAAATGTTGGACAATAATCTGGTCTTCGAAAAATAATTTGGACAACTTTTCTACAAAGTAAGGAGGAAGAACAGACTTATACACAATATTTTACAAAATTTACAGAAATTAGAGCGGTTGGACGATTTTTCAAAAAACGCAAATTTTCGTAAAATTCGAAAAATCATAAAATTTAAACCGTTCAAACGATATTCCCCAAATTCAATACCAACCTTCCTATTATGATACTCTATTTATAAAAAAAAAATTAGTAATAAATTTTTAAATTTGCGGAAGTTAGAGCATCGACACCGTTTTTTGAAAATTTCAAAATGCCGTAGAATTCGTATTTTTCTAGCAATTTCAACAAAATTCTCAGAGAATGAAGAGTTTGTATAGATTAACATTTGTGCAAAACGGGAGCCCTGTAGCGCAAACCGTTCTCAAGTTATGAAGGTTTCAATTTTACAGTGCCATAACATACACACACACACACATCCGGACATTTTTTCTAGATATGATTTTTCGATGTTTTGGGACATTTTAAGTACATTGACATTGAAAACTGGAAAAAAAAATTTCACCGTCGCATAGCTTCCTCTATGAGAAAGCAAAAAATCCAAATTTGTTTTTTTTTTTTCGAAATGATCGATTTCCTGCACAGCGTTCGTTGTACGAAGGAATCGACATTATTGGTAATCAGTGCTTTCCACTCATCTTTAGAATCTGCCAACTATGTGACTCGAGAAAAAAAGGAACGATATTGAATCCAGCATGATCGATAGTGCAGGAAACGATGTCGTCCCTTACGTTTGCCCTATAGAGCAAATGAACGATCGGATGGAATAGAAACCCTCGCCAACTTTGTCCGAGTTATGAAAGAGTTTATACGCGTCCTTATCAACGTAACAAACTTTGCCCCGTTCACATGGTTCGTACCTAATCGTGGGTAACAATGTATTTCACAGCGGAACATTGGATATCAAAGGAAAAAATAAGTTCGATCGATAACGATTGATTTCTCTCTTTCGTATTCACAAGCGAATGGCACATGCACCGTTTGATTTCTTTATCAAGTCGCATGAAAGCTGTCTTTTCAGTCCCCCTGAGTTATTCTTATTTCATCGGCTGTTTCAAACTTGCAGCATTTCGAAGTCGCTGTAAAGCCAAACCTGGGTTTTGAATCTGTCAACGTAACGTGAGATTGAGTGTAATTTTTTTTTCTCCAAGAAACAGGTGCCTCGACACACATAATATTGGAAGATGTGTCTGTTTATAAAAAAAATTAACACTCTACCAGGATGCTGGCGAAACATTTCGTTTGGGAGGAAATTTTGTATTGTGTATCATCCTTTTCATGAGCAGAGCATACGATTGCATCTGAGCATGGCAAACACTCGCAACTTCTGCCAGTCTCGCCGGAAGTAAAGAGAAGATAAAAAAATATTTAAGGAGTTTCTGCAGTGATTGTAAGAGGGGGTGAGGTGGAAGGGAAACCTATTGTATTTCTGCAGTATTCCAACTGCTGAACATGAAAAATTAACGGGTTTCGTTACTGGCGATACAGTGTTGCTGTGTTCAAAATATAATTAAAATTTAATAAAATTTCGTGAATGCATTCTTTAGTATTGTACATGACAATACAATTTTTTTCAGATTTTTCTTCTAACCAGTTCTCGAATAATTGAACATTCAAGTTCACGTGTATAAGCATAGCGTTTCCACATATATAAGTATATATTCCCTGCATAAGAATTTTGCTTTAATTCTGAATCACTCGATAACTAGAGAGATGAAAAATTTGAAAAAAAATTGTGTTTTCGCACTTGAAATTGAAGAACGTTATCACCAAATTTCATCAATTTCTCAATATTTAGATCTTCCTATCGAAACTCCTTAATTAATCGATGCAGTACGCGCTTGTAAAAGCTCTATTACTCAGATGATATTGGCTGACTGTCCACAGTTGGCTATTATATAACTCAGCGACTATTTATGTACTCGGGCCACTTTCATAGATGTGTTTATTTTGACATTAGCGTTGGCGTTGATTTCTCAACGATTGTCGAGTGACATATATAAATATATTTTAGGTTGGGACTCGTAGTTGCTTGAGCATCTGTTCCTGTAACACAATATCCTCACATATACATATATATCTGGGTTCCCCACGTCCCATTAGTATTATAAACGTGTCTGTGAACAATATATAGTAAATTTGTTCCCAGCTGACGTCCGATCGTTATACACGTTATACGCTCCATGACCCTGTTGTTGATCAAGCAATCACACTCGACTAAATGGAAATTCTCTCCCCTACGTCATTCATACATTCGCTATCAATTATTGTACAATAATTATTTATGGCTGATCGTCTACAGTAAAAGTCTCTAGATCATCTCTCAAAATCGTGACCGAGATTAAAATAGTTCTTTCCATTTGTGCATCGCACCGGAAACATTGATGGAACTCAATAATCAGACGGAGGGCAATGACGAGACAATGGAAAATGGAATTGAAATGTACATTTGCGTAAAAATGCTCGCAAAAGATTGGAGAAAAATGTTTGTAGAAAATGAATAATGATGTAAATGATGATCCGAATTGGTTGAGTGACAAGGACGTTACAAAAATTGACCCTCGGTCACGAAAGTCTTAAATATTAAAACCTCCTTCGTGTACTGCACAGTCCCTGATGTTCGATCAAAATAAATGAAATTAATTCGAGCACTTGGACATTTACGGCTAAAATTGTATTTGAAAAATTAAGTTAATTAAGGGACATGAGGCCTTTGAGCTCAACCCTTGAAATAAAATTCGTACGAAAGGATCACACGAAAGGATAATATGGACCACGAGGTCAAATACCTTGAGAATTTCGCTCATAACGATCGAGCTCACGCGATGAAATTACACCATTGAAAATTCATGCAAAGGGTCTAACCCCGAATGAAAATTGCAAACCTCGAGGCAGTGTCACTTGTACTGAAAATTATTATCATAAATTACTACGAAGTTTGTATCAGTCTAGCTCGTAGTTAACATATATAAAAATCATCCAGGGGGAGACAGTGGTCCAGTGGTAACGTGCTCGGCTCACAACCAGTGAGTCCGGGTTCGATTCCCGCCGACAGCAATGTATTTTTTCTAAGTGTTTTAAACTGTACTCTCCGTGGTTCGGAACCCACGTTAAAATGTAGATCCCCCAAGTGTGGAATTAAAAAAATTGTGGAATAAAAGGAAAAACAAATGTGGAATTAAAAAATTGAGGCAAAAATGAAGACATGTAAAAACCGGAGAAGGGTAAGCGTGGAAAAACACCACAACTACTACTATAAAAACCATCCATAATGCAATAACGTGGATCATATGGGTAACAGAACTCATAACTGTGCGAATGAGAATACGAATAAGACTCCATCGACAGAAACATTCGTAATTTTAGAATATCGATATATCCATATGATGCAAGAACATGCATGTTATTATGCGAACATAACTTTCTTCCATTATTGTGCACCATTCCACAATTTCTACCATCGCCTTGCCTTGGCTCCATTTTTCTGAATGTTCCTCCGTAAGCTTTCTCAGATTTTCACTCCATCTTAACTGATTATTTTCTATACTTTATTGAGTTATCTCTTTGGTCGATTACTCATCCGATTTTCCTTCGAGAAATCTCGAGAAAAACCAATAGAAAGTCGAAGCAAATGGTTTCCAGTTAATTCCGTGTTTTGTCCGTATCCGATCGGGCATCAAAACTCTTTGGAAACCTGCTCCTCTTCAGCCCTCGCTGATCCCGATTCTGAAGGAAGCCACACGTGAAATAATTCATTTTTCAATTTTTCATTTCACTGTTATTTTCATTGGAATTTATTGTACTATTTATTAGAACCTCTTCTCGGACGAAAATAGAAATATATTTCGTGCAATTTTAAATCACATTGGCAACGTTCCCTCGTGGAATATTTAAATACCTCGAATGGCTCATTACTTGCCAGCCGAACGAATCTTTATGGCTCTAACAGGAACATGAACAAATCGTTATATTCGTTCTATTTATAAATTGTTATAAAAATTACACAAAGTCATAAACTCACTGTAACTTTATCTAAATTATT
Source organism: Hyposoter dolosus (assembly GCA_963921915.1). Classification (NCBI taxonomy): domain Eukaryota; kingdom Metazoa; phylum Arthropoda; class Insecta; order Hymenoptera; family Ichneumonidae; genus Hyposoter; species Hyposoter dolosus. Next base: position 11,420,221 of record OY998131.1, read on the forward strand.
TCAACTTAGGCATCAAATTGTTTGAAAATAATTTTGAAAATATCGTCCGATTGTAAATTCATTATTTATCGTTATTTCGTAATGGATTACTCGCGACATCAATTTCTACAGGAAAGTTTGTTCACCTACTCGAGTACGACGTGACGCGCATGGGGAGCTGCTGCGTCCTTATCTGTTTGACAATTTTTTATAAAATAATTATACATTCGTTACCGGTCAAGTGCGTAATTGGTAGCACATCTGTATAATCTATAAGAGATAACTCTTTTCGAACCATGAAAAATATATAATAATTTGAAAAGTTCCTAAATCGAATTTTTCATATATATTGGTTAGTGTTTTTTTTTTTGCAATTTTCTTTCGAAACTTCCCATCGATAGTGTAGGCCTTTGATGTGGTAACGATAACCAATGGCTATCATTATTAATTACTGAAGAAAAGGAGTCAAGGACCTGGTGGAAGATTCAGTAAAAAAAAAAGGAACCTTGAGCCGAAACAATTATGGAAATTTGTTGAATTTTCAATAACCATATTAGACAGACGATCAAGTTAAAGATGTTGAGTCCCAAATCGCAAATGATAAGAAAATTCGGAAAATTTGGTATGTTTTTGTATCAAGTATTTAAGAGATCGTGTCAAAATTTCACGATCATTAGGAAGCTCGTTTTTGAACAATTAACATTAATAAATTAAATGTAGCGAAATTTAGTTTTATGGAAACTGGTACAACTTTGCGATAAATTGTTTTTTCTGACCTCTCAATTTTTTAATATCTACAATATACTGAAAACAATGGAAACAAAACCAAGTTTATTGATTAATATTTTTTTTATTTGTTTAAAAAATTGTTTTTAACAAAATGTGAATTTTTTAATAACGAGCTTCCTAATCATCGTGAAATTTTTATACGACCTCTTAAATACTTCATACAAAAACATATACTAAATTTTCAGAATTTTCTTATCATATTTTATTTCAACCCTTAAGGTAGTTAAAGTTATGATGATTGAATTCTTAAAATTTGGTATGTTTGTACATAAAGTATTCAGAAGGTCGTGTACAAATTTCACGACGATTAAGAAGCTCTTTATTGAATAATTAACATTAACAAGTTTCATAGGTACTCAAAATCCTGAAATCGGTTCGTTCAAATCACTCTCTTTCATTGCCGATCCGGTTAGAGCTTCCATTTTGTTTCATTTGCCTCAAAATTTTGAAAATTCTCATACAGCATCGAAAGGGTAGTTTACCCCCTTTGATCAGTCTCACGTTATGAGCAACAGAGTTTTTTAAAATAATTTGCTCATAAAAATGTCGATCATTGAATGATGAGCAAAAACGCAATTTTTTAAATTTTCTTCCATCGCAATTAGAGTCTCGTTAATAAAGAATGAATAGACGAAATGAGGATGAAAAGGAGGAAAAGCAGTAACAGGAGAAAAAGGAGGTGAAATTGAATAAACGAGCTTTGGATTCCATGAGATTGGGCACAGAATTCAAAAGATCGGTTGGAGCACTTGTTTCTTCCTTATTCTTACAACAGTGCTGATTCGGCTCGTTAGGATAAATAGGTCTCTCGGAAGGGGGGGAGGGGGGGGGGCGCTTTTACCCACGTGACAGACTCTCGCAAATGATTTTAGCTCGTGCAAAAGATGGCCTAATGAAAATATACTTCGTGTCGTCTCGTTCGTAAGCAGAACCTTCGCTCCTGTAACTTTTGCCCCTTTCTCCCGCATGCTCGCAGAATTTCTCTGTTATTTTTGCTATTTCTTTGTACAAAGTGACAAGGGGGAGGAATGGCAGTTTGTGTAAAAGAAAAATAGGAGAAATATCGGGTAATGTAGCAAATTAGTGGTGGCGTCTGGTGGTTTCGGTTGGGGTCATTGGGGGGGCGCTTGCGCCCCGTCGACATCGCCTGTGCGTGTTATGTACGAGTCACAGCCACCTGTGCGCCCATCCTCCAGAAGTCTTGCGCACATTTCATCGCACTTTCCTCCCATATATATACAAAGGTACGACCTTTCTCCTGACACTTGGCATCGTTGTACCATCCTAAGCGTAACAACGTGCGTTTGTTCCTTTAACGTGTTCCGACTGACTCCACATTGACCAACAACATTTCTCCCTGCGATAAAGACATCAGCATTACTCCACTCTTTGCATCTTCCAAGTAAGTTTCGACTTTTTTCTATATTTATGAAAGGGGTTTTTATTTTACCGAAGAATCCTTTAAAAAATCATTCTGGCAGCGATCCATCAGAACTTTTGTAATTATTTCAAATGTTGTTCCAGGGAAATGAGTAATATTTCCAAGTTGCATTATTTTTTGACTACCGAACGATTTTTATTTGTTTTTCGTGCCTTTTGGACCCTCGCTCCTTTTGGTGGGTGTACGTAATGACGCGAATGCATTAGATGCCATTATTTTTCATTTGTCTGGGGGTTATTCGTTGCTTTTTTTTTTATCCCTTTCCAATTTTCCATTCGCATTAGTCGAAAGTTGTGTTTTGACCAATATAGAAATGTGCTGATCAACTTGTGAAAATTTCGCTGGTAGAATTAATTGAGCATGATGCGTTTTGACGATTCAGCCTTTCGAAACCTCAAAGTTATAAGGATTGAATGCCACTTGGTCAAGATTCCGGGTTTTTATTTATTTTTCTGGCTTATTGCGAAATTGTTCGGTTAACGAGTTTCTGCAGTGATTATAAGGGGGGGGGGGGGTGGAAGGGAAACCTATTGTATTTCTGCAGGGTTCCAACTGCTGAACATGAACAATTAACGGATTTTGGTACTGACGATACAATGTTGCTATGTTAAACCATGTTAAAAACATACAAATTTTCAAAATATCATTAGAATTTAATAAAATTTTGTGAATGCATTCTTTAGTATTGTACATGACAATACAAATTTTTTCAGATTTTTTTTCTAACCAGTTCTCGAGTAATTGAACATTCAAGTTCACGTGTATAAGCATAGTGTTTCCATATATATATTCCGTGCATAAAAATTTTGCTTTAATTCTTAATTACTCGGTAACTAGACAGATGAAAAATTTGAAAAAAATTGTCTTTTCGCACTTGATGTTGAAGAACGTTATCACCAAATTTGATCAATTTCTCAATATTTAGATCTTTCTACCGAAACTCCTTAATGTTGATATTTTTTTTCGTCCAACTAGCGTCAGGCAGCTCGCATTAATCGATTAATACAATAATTCTCACTTCAGTACTGATTCGTTACGAATTTTGAAGTCTGCTTATTATTTGTAAGTCAATCATGCTTCAACGAGGCCACCAATCAATGAAAAAGTTTACACGATTTAAATCACTGGGAAAAACACGTAAAGATGTTTCTCTGGCGAGGAAAAATTCGGAAGATTGTACAAATCGACAAATTTAACATTATCCATGAAGCAATAATTAAATATTGTTTGAGTAAGACGAATTCATTGTTAGCGTGACGGACTTGCATTAAAAAAAAAATCCACTTGCCACGAGCACTCCGACTGAATAATAAATGATACGGATTATAGTGCAAGCAATGAACTTTCATACCCATACTTTTTACGATCACATTTTTATCGCTTCCGGTTAAAAGAAATACTTGAATAATTCACTGTGGAATTTGATGGATGGAAGTTAAAAAAGTGTTTTTATTTATTTCGAATCTACTTTGAAATTTCATTGCAAAAAGGTATTTGTAAATTGGCAGAAAAAAAAGAAGGGCGAGCTTCTGGAAGTCAGGTCGTTCAAGTCCACGGTGGATGAACAAATCTTCAGAGGCGTGAAGAATTCTTGGGTCGGTAGAAAAATAACCGAAAATTATGGGGGTTTTTCTTTTTCGTGACAAGATAGTTATTTTTAGGGAGGTTAAGTGCCGTGTTGCATGTATCGTGTGTTTCGGGTCAGTACTTGAGTATAAGAGACATAAAAAGGACTGGATCGAGAAAGGGGATGGAAATATCCACCCTTTCGTAGTTCGGCTTGTACACGAGAGCTCTCGTTTGTGAAGGGGTATATTTTTGTGTGGATATTCGGGCTTATAACTTTTTTGCGCCTCAGTAAGCAAATTACAGAGCGTAAGTACCGTGGGATTGGATGATGAGAGTGTGTCCAGCACATGATGGAATAATGTATCATTTCACGTTTCACATTTGAGGATCTTCATAAAACGTCGTTCGAGCTCTTTCATCTAATTCTGCACTGTACGATATATTTATACGATAATTTTATAATAATGATAAAAATACTACGCCGAGGTTTTCGCAATAACTAAAGTGAATTGTTGAATCCGTCGTTATAAACGGGAAATCCCTTTTCGTCCAGTTAACGAAGCAATTTTCGAACATTCGTAATTGGAAATTTTCATAAAATCGTATATTTTGGCTTTTTTTTTAAATTCTCATTAAAATCATCTCGCTGACCCCACCGTTTGCTGGTCCAGAGCGAAGTGCATGGTTTTTCGAGACAATCCAAAATTTTAGTTATTATATTAATATTTATTTAAAAATATTAATATTTATTTGAAAATATATTATTTTTCGAAAGAATCATCCGATAAGCCAAAGACTGCGCTCGCTCAATAATTGTCTATAGAGAAATAAATACATTGTCAATAAATAGCTTCTGGTTGCGGTAAAGTTTGGCGAGCATTTGCACCTAAAAAACTGGTAATTCTTCGTTGAATTCCCTCAACAGAGAGAGCTTAGAAAGTTCATAAGGTACAAACTTTGATCGCAGCAACGATTTACAATTGCGAGCACTTTTCTAGCTTATTGCTAATGAGATAAAAGAACAAAACTTGACAAATTAAAAGAAACTTAACTTCGACGTATCATCGTAGAAGGTTTTCTACACTGAGAAAAGAAATTTCTTGATTCAACAAAGCCAGGGCGAACGAAATCCATTTTCTTCATTCGCCAGAACATTTTTTTTATTCAATAAAACCGCAACATTGACAAAAAAGGTAATGAGGCGGTGAGCGCATATGTAGTTAAGGCAATAACTTGTTTTGTCAAATGAACAAAATGGATTTTGTTCGTCCTGGCTTTGTTGAATCAACAAATTTCTTTTCTCAGCGTGTATCGTTCTTTTCCTCTGACCTTTTGACCTTCGGCTCACGGATGATATCCACGTATTACGAGAATATCAGATTTTCCATTGTTCCATGATTTCGATAATTCGAACAATGAAAATTGAGTAACAGGTGGTAACAGCTGAAAAGATATATATTTGAAAACACATATGGAGGCGTTTTCATTGTCGAATAATGAAGAAGGGTTGATTGTACTTTATTCATTAAAAGTTATGGGGAAATACCATGGATCAGAAACTCAGTGTGTAACATCATTTGGTATCATAATGAAATAAAGTGCTAATTGGAAATGATAAAATTTAATCAGATACTCATGTGCATCGCTAGTCGTTATCGCAGACGTACTTGAAATTACCCTCCGTTTTCCAAGCTGTATATCTCTGTGGGGTTGATACTGCCGGCAATTTCCAGTTCAAAGACTAATGAGCAGATGTTCATTGTAGATTAAACCAGGTATCTCAGTCCGGTGACAGAATAAAAATGGGGTAAAGTCAATAGATTCTATTGATTCGAAAGACTATAAAAATGCGAAATTACATACGGGCGCATATAGGGGCATTATTGTCCTAACGTGACAACAGATATTACGTTATCCATCGCTAGATTTTCTTTCGTGAAAACACAGTGTACAGAGTGTTTGAAATGTCAGGCTTGATAAGCTCCGGACGTTGAGTAGGAACGTGGAGTTGACAAAGAAAAAATTCTTGCAGTGAAAATTAAATTTTGTCAAAAAACGTCGATATTTTGTTGAACACGGTAAACTAAATATTTTTGAATAATTTCAAAATTTTCGTTATTTTGACAATATTTTCAATTTATAACGAAACCGTCAGCAAAATTTACGATTGGAATGACAAAAATTTGCTTTCCGAAGAGACTTTCTAGAATATATTTGTTTTGTTGCAATTACAACATTTTTGTCATTTTTCAAAAAAACGTTTGGTCCAACGTATCCAACAAAATATCGAACATTTTCAACAAAATTTTCTTTTCAGTGCGTATGCCATTCATTTTTTTGGTGTGCCATTAGCGGACTGTTGACCAAGGGACCGAAAGACTCGAGATTATCAGCTCAAGTTCTAGAACATTCTTTATACAATGAATATACGCGATAGATATGTCAACCGATTGGACTCATGGTGCTTATTCTCTCCCGGCGTCGAACCCCACGTGGGAAGCCAAACGAGATGTGGAAAGCCTGATCGAATCAAAATCAAACAATTCAATCTCGAATAGCACGGAAATCCCTTTCGAATTGCGTTTCGATTTCGAGACCTATCAACCACTCGAATGATCGTTGGCACAAGGCACGTGCCAAAAACGACCAAAATGCCCAAGACATCGTAGAAACTAGGCACGTTTTTTATATGGACGGAATATCAAAGTATATATATCGCGTCGATCAAGATTCTCGTAATTTTGATCGACAAAGCTTCTACAATATTGCCTATGAATAACAATTGGTAAAATCATTTTATGTCAATGAACCCGCATTGGCTTTTGAGTTCACACATATTTGTGATGGCCTGATAAACGCTATTAGTTCCATCCCGATGATTAAGGACGTTGTATGCAAAATTTTTATCGATAGAATTCCTTTAAATTTGCACCACACAAAGAGAATAGTGAGGTCTAATAGCTCGGGCAATTTTAAGAGGTTTCACTATGCAGAAGTCGAGATATTTATTTATAAAAATCACAATTTTCAGTAGTTTCTCATAAGAGCGTGTGTTAAAAGTTGCAATTTTCAACATTAAATATTTCCATTTCTAACTGGTGAAGCCTTTTAAAACTTTGCATACACTTTTATGTAACATCGAAAAAGCTTTATTTAGTTTTTCAAAAAAGTCGGTCGTAAAATTTTTTCGAAATTTTGTTTATTATCTAACAAATACAGATTACCTCGGACAATCTTGGATTTAGAGTACGTTGTTCTTTAGTCAATTGGTAACAATTTTTTTCAATCAAGTCAGGCTCGCAAACCATTTTGTATGTAAGAAAAACTGAAAACAAAAATTTAGTTTTCACCATCGCCATACAACGTCCTGGACCATGCAATTTTATAAATTTCTCACGTTCCACATTCCAACAACTAAAAATACCCAATAAACCATGTACCAATTACTATCGAATTCGATCATATCGTAAGAAGAAAGCCAGTTCTTCTAATTCCAATGAAAAACCTGATAAGCTCCGAAGACCCAGCCATAGGAGAATTTAATACATTTACAAGAATTACAAAGGAGGCAATTCGAGAAGTTTCTCAAGATTCCCCACTCCTCGATGCATTTTCTCATGAAATAGGATTACTCCGATTGCTCGGTCGACTCCCGGCACATCGAAGAATATTAACAATTAATTAAATTCTACTCATTTGTTCAGGGGATTTTTCCGAGTCATTCCAATTCCACGGATTGTCTATGAAAATTGAACATTTGCGTCACAATATTCGTCAGAAAATATTGAACCGACGACAATTGCCCTATGAAAAAAAAAAAAAAAAAAAAAAAAACAAATAACCAGATCAAAAAGATCTATGAGAAAAATAACAAAAACATGAATAGTTTTTTCTGCAGAACACACGCACGCATATGTCTTTTCTTATGCTGCACGAATCGTCTCGTCTTTGTATATAGAGAGGCTATGAACCGAGTTATCATTCGATGATGAATAATTCAGCGTGCAACACAGATTTGACTTATTATGATATATTTTCCGCTTGCTGCTGGGGTCCTCGTTTATCTATAAGACTTTGCATCTCTATACGCAACAAGCCCCATCTATATGGTAATTAGGAACAGACTCAGCGACTTCCGTTTCTCTGGAAACTGCAAACTTATTCACGCGAAAGTTGCAACGTCCGTTCGATTTTTTTTCATTTCGCATTTCATGAATCTTCAAAAAGCATTCGAGTCTAATCGAAACAATTTATCGACAACGGTCCGAATAGAATTGACTGTCTTTCCAATGTGTGTTGTGTATTCACGTGCAGCAGGGGAAATGCTTGCCAATTTATCATTATATCTTGTCGAGCACCGATAACAATACGACCGATAGGAATCACAAGATATATCGAGAATACAAAGTCATTATGCAATGCGAGGAAAACCCTGACGGAAAATGCCATTGTGCAGGCGTATGGCTGCAGTCAATTCCTTATGAACTCTGTACACATTGTCAACTGTATCACTCTGCGAATATTATGTAATTGTCGCATCGCTTTTTGGCTCATAAAATGTATAAATAAAACTTTTGTTTAAATAAAAAACTTTACTGAGAAAAGAAATTTGTTGATTCAACCAAAGCCGCAGAGCGAACGAAATCCATTTTGTTCATTTGACAAAACATTTTGTTTATTCGATAAAACCGCAACATTGACAAAAAAGGTAATGAGGCGGTGAGCGCATATATAGTTAAGGCAATAACTTGTTTTGTCAAAAGAACAAAATGGATTTCGTTCCTCCTGGCTTTTTTGAATCAACAAATTTGATTTCTCAGTGTATATTTTTATAAATCATTCGAGCGACGAAGCGATGGAAGTTATTGACTGTTGGTCACCTAATCCGTTCGTTATTGTGCATTTCGATATGATTCGTAATACCGCGCATAAGCCATCGACATTTGTATTGCGGTTACAATCAATCGATAGCATCCGCGTGTCCCATCCGCAAATATTTGTTACTTCCAAATTCACGCTTCGTGAGAACGAGTGCTTTTCGAACGGGTCGTTCGATCTGTTCGGATAGAAGCTTGATCGAATGTTATTTTTTGGTTCTGGGAGTTAATGACACTGAGAAAAGAAATTTGTTGATTCAACGAATTCGCCCTGGCTTTGTTGAATCAAGAAATTTCTTTTCTCAGCGTACCAGGTCGTTCGGAGATCGAATTTAGTTTTCATTCCAAACGCGTCACAGAATTTTTTAATTATTGATTATTTTACGGCCTATGAGGTTCCATGCTTGGGACTTGACGTCGTAATGTTTCCGTTTACTCATTTAGATTAACTATTAGGACAACGTTGTTATTATTTTTTTACTGAACGTTTTTTTTTCAGAGGAAAAATCTTCGGAGAATGATGAACAACCGATACTTGAGTCTGACCATGCTCCTTCTTATGATCGGCATCGTCGCTGCTTCGGAAAGTTATCTCGACTACGGAGGTATTTTTCAACCTTGAAATATTTATTCGACACGCATTTTCTTTTGTTTGTTCCTTCTTATCGGCACATCTGATTATAGTTATCAGTAAATAATCAGTAGTCCATACAAAAAAATACGTGAATGAGCACTTTTGAGACTCGGACGATATCTTTATTCACAAACTGGCAAAAATCAATGATATCGAACACTAAAAATAAAATTTTGTCGGATACGTTCGACTAAACGTTTTTTTTTTTTAAATTCCAAAAATTTAGTCATTACAGCAAGAAATATTCTACACTGAAAATTAAATTTTGTCAAAGAACGTCGATATTTTGTTCAACACGGTAAACTAAATATTTTGTGATAATTTCAAAACTTTCGTAATTTTGACGATATTTTTTTATTTCTAACGGAGTTGTCAGCGAAATTTACGATTTGAATGACAAAAATTTGTTTTTCGAAGAGACTTTCCAGAATATTTCTTGCTGCAACGACAAAATTTTTGTCATTTTTTAAAAAAAGTTTAGTCGAACGCATCCAACAAAATTTTCTTTTCAGCTATTTTTGACACTTTTGATTTTCGAAGTATTGATATTTTGGAACCTTCAGGCATTCGGGAAGCTGTAAGAATTTTTCAGTTAGAATTCCACGATATATTGACGTCGTGCTGTGTTTGAAACCTCAGATAATAATTGAATTTTGTGGTATTGGTAGTTATATACGGTTTAATACTCACAGAACCCATGTCCTTTAATTTTGAAAGGAACGAGCCTATTAACCCAAATATTAAGGTGACGTACCAAGTGAAATAAAGGTGCGTGCTAGTTGGATGTAGTTTATGGTTGGCAACTCATAAACGCGTAAAGTACATCGCGTGAGAAAGGTCTTGCCTCCCGTCGTATTTATCGTAAATAAACTATGAGTTATTTATCAACAGTCCTTTGCCACAGCTTAAAAAAAGCTTCCTTCTTCCTCTTGTTTTTTTTATGTCTCATCAAGCTCATAAATTTAGAGCTTTGTAGCATATTAGAGAGATCTGAAGCGACATAAACTTTTTCATTGCTGGAAGGATTTATCAACGTAATTTTTGAGTGAATTCAAAATGTGGACAATCCGTTGTTGGAATTACTAGATTTTTTTCATTAAAGTTGCACTACTAAATAATCGAGATTTGTTGGATGATTGAACAGATGAAACTGCGGATAGAAACCTGGAGGATCTTCGAGAATTTTATAAAAGATTGGCACGACGCTATCCCCCGGAAAATGTGCCAATATTCGGTACACCCTACGAACATCTTATGATCCGAAAGTCTCAGCGATCACCATCGCTACGACTGCGATTTGGGCGTTCGGGGCTACCCATGTCGGTAAGCAACGAAAGCTCTCCAGTGAGATGCTCATTTTTTTCGTTTTTCTTTGTCAGAATTTTAATCAGTCGAGTTAAGGAGTTTCTGTAGTGATTGTAAGGGGGGGGGGGGGGGGTGAGGTGGAAGGGAAACCTGTTGTATTTCTGCAGGCTTCCAACTAGTGAACATGAAAAATTAACGGGTTTCGTTACTGGCGATACGATGTTGCTATGCTAAACCATGTTAACAACATACAAATTTTCAAAATATCATTAGAATTTAATAAAATTTCGTGAATGCATTCTTTAGTATTGTACATGACGATACAAATTTTTTCAGATTTTTATTCTAACCAGTTCTCGAGTAATTGAACATTCAAGTTCACGTGTACAAGCATAGCGTTTCCATATATATAAGTATATATTCCGTGCATAAGAATTTTGCTTTAATTCTTAATTACTCGATAAGTAGACAGATGATGAATTTTTAAAAAATTGTGTTTTTGCACTTGATGTTGAAGAACGTTATTACCAAATTTTATCAATTTCTCAATATTTAGATCTTCCTACCGAAACTCCTTAAAAACTTATTTTTTAGACAGCCTGTTTAGTAGTAAAGTTGTGAAACAAGTGAAACGAGTTTGGTAGCTTTTTCAAAAAGTTTCAATGTCGAATTTCTCGACATGTCGAATGTCGAATGCTCGAATTTCAAATATAAATTAGATGATTGAACTCCGAAAAAAGCAATTAGCATGTTTTTATTTCCACCGTAGCGTTCATGAGAAATTAGCCGACGTCACGGAAGCGTTTCTCTGGAGATTTGAGACCTCCAGCCCACCAAAATAATGAAAAATCTTAAAATCAAGCGTTTATTTAATGGTTAATAAGGAATTTTATCGCTAGGACTTAATTAAACGAAAGAATTATCCCACGCGGTGAATAATAATTGGAGTTGATGAATGTGGAAGCTCATGGGATTGCTCACATTTCCATGAAATTCAAATGAACGTTTTCCTCCCATAACCTCGTCAAGGAACGAGACAAATAAATAAATAACGCAATATTCTCGAGCCACTGAACTTTATTAATTGTTAAGTACCTTATACACTTTTTATTCATTTTTTTATAATGAATGGCATTTATGTTTCAGAATGGAATCCTTGCGAGGCTGGTCAACAGCCAATCAACTGTTGGCGATAATTAATAACCGACCTTTCAAAAATTAATATTTTTCCTACCCGGATTATGGCTTCGTTTCTGTATGTAGCATATTGTACCGTACGATAAACGATCGTTCAATCATTATCGATGTTTTTGACAAAAAAAAAACCCAAAAATTTATCTACGCTGTAAAAAAAAAAAAAAAAGGACAAACAAATACGTTGCTCCTTTTTCTCGTCATTTGTTCGCTACAGAATATAACAACAATGTCACGTTTGAGATAAAATAATATACAGCCCCTCAGGCCTAAGTGTTTCTCAGTTTGTCATGTCTCTTTCCCTCTGTGCTTTGAATTTCCACACACGCGAAAAATTAACGGTAGCATGGCATAGATATGTTTTTTTTTTTTTTTAGAAATAATTGTCGATTCAACGTGCTCGTTATTATAATTGAAAATTGTTATCACTGTCGATACGCTATGCCGATAACTCAAGATCTTTCAATCTTTTGCACCTAAATAATTATTTTAAAATAAATGTGCCAAATATATTACGATCGTCATGCATATACGATAAGCCAATATTTTCATGTCTATTTCCCGATCTACAAAGATATTTTTATTTTACTTTTATTTTCCTTCGTTAAAAATTGATTTTTCTCAATTCATTATTTGAAGGAATTAAGGAGTTTCTGTAGTGATCGTAAGGGGGGTTAGGTGGAAGGGAAATCTATTGTATTTCTGCAGGATTCCAACTGCTGAACATGAAAAATTAACGGGTTTCGTTACTGGCCAACAATGTTGCTATGCTAAACCATGTTAAAAACATACAAATTTTCAAAATTTCATTAGAATTTAATAAAATTTTGTGAACGCATTCTTTAGTATTGTACATGACAATACAAATTTTTTCAGATTTTTATTCTAACCAGTTCTCGAGTAATTGAAAATTCAAGTTGACGTGTATAAGCATAGCGTTTCCATATATATAAGTATATATTCCGTGCATAAGAATTTTGCTTCAATTCTGAATTACTCAATAACTAAAAAGATGAAAAATTTGAAAAAAAAATTGTGTTTTCGCACTTGATGTTGAAGAACGTTATCACCAAATTTGATCAATTTATAAATATTTAGATCTTCCTACCGAAATTCCTTAAAATCGTGGCGACCGTCCGATCGAACACAATAGTTTCATGGATGTCGCTACTTCTTTCTGATCGTGAGCCAGATCACTGAGATTCTTGAATTCAGGTCGTACGAGTATCTGATTTCGAACTCTCTCCAATGATCCACCGATCGGTGTTTTTAGAATCGCTTGCCAATGAGTCTCGTCGAAGTCTATCAAAAACTGAAAAAAAATCACAAGCATTTAAGTTCCTTTTCCGTAGCTGAACTGCAACTAGAGTTTCATGAATGTTATCATCATTTTTTTGGAACCTGATCAAAAGCAGCTTCTCCGATGTGAAACATCACGTAAGTCAAGGGTTTCGACGACACGAAAACGTCGGTTGTGTCGTTAAAATCAACTTGGGCACTCGTATCGTTTTGCTTCAATTTATTTAATACCCAATCGGATGCACGAATTAGATACTCCAAAATGACCTGATAAACAAACGGTTACAGATTCTCATCGTTAAGGACGTTGTATGGCGACTGTCAAATCTAAATTTTTGTTTTCAGTTTTTCTTACATACAAAATGGTTCGCGAGCCCAAGTTTATTGAAAAAAGTTGTTACAAATTGACTAAAGAACAACATACTCTGAATCCAAAATTGTCCGAGCTAATCTTCATTTGTCAGATAATAAACAAAATTTCTAAAAAATTTTACGACCGATTTTTTTGAAAAACTAAATAAAGCTTCTTCGATGTTACATAAAAGTGTATGCAAAGTTTTAAGAGGCTTCACCATTAAGAAATTGAAATATTTAATGTTGAAAATTGCAACTTTTAACACACGCTCTTATGAGAAACTACTGAAAATTGTGATTTTTATAAATACATATATCTCGACTTCTACATAGTGAAACCTCTTAAAATTGCGCGAGCCATTAGACCTCACTATTCTCTTTGCGTGGTGCAGATTTAAAGGAATTCTAACGATAGAAAATTTTGCATACAACGTCCTTAAATTTTGAAAGTCTTTTCATAGAGTCATTTTGGGGATGATACAAAATTATACGGAGAAAGGTTGATCGGTGTTGAAGGAAAAAATGTAACGATACAAAATTATAAAAGCAGAAGCAGTACAAACTTTCATGGAGCGTCGGCCGATGGCGGTGAACAGAATTCGATTGGTAAAAGTTTCGATGTACAGCGGTGACGTTTCGATTTCTTTTTGTTCTTCAGTTTTTTCTTTAGACTTAATCCTGCAAGATTTATGGCATCGTCAGTTTTATTAGCGGGATAGATCGAGCGTGGTACACCAAAGAGAAAAGTTTTTCTTCATTTTTTTCTTCAATCAATTGTGGTGACATGTTTATCGATTAGTGGGAGGCAGTCCAAAGATTGGCGAGGAGGGCTGAAGTGCCTAAGATGCACTGTTTCTTTAGCTAGCCTGAGTGAATGAGCCCCAGTGGCTCTACGGTCATCGGGCTCACGTGTCAACGGCATGAGAGATTGTCCAACGCACACATATTGATTAATATTTTATAGAATGTGCGAAAAAGAAGAAAAAAATGGCCAAGGACTTTTTTCTCAATTGGTGACAATTTTTCCAAAATAATAAATAAAACCAAGAAGCCTTTTGGGCAGCACAACAACTCTAATCTTAAATAACTCTATTTCTCAAAACTATTTATTGTTATATTGAAATAACAGATTATAGTTTATTAAATAAAGAAAAAAAATCAAATAAAAATAATAAATAACTCCATGTCGAATATCTCTCATCTAAACCAATTTTACTCCCAAATATCTCTATTCTTAACCAACTCTATGTGAGAAAAATCTCTAATCCTAAATGTGGTTCAAAACATCTTTATTTTTAAATATCTCTAATCTTTGAAATATTATATCGACTGCAGATACGATCGCTGACTGTGATCGGCAATTATTAGTCACGAAGTTTTGAAATATAGAATTTCCGGATTAGAGTTGTTTCAACGGTATGAATATGTCAAAGATTAGAGATGTTTAAGGTATTACTATCACGAAACGACTTTATTTAGGATTCTTCCAAAATTTAGTTCTTGGCACCAAAACCAACAGTTTTCTCCTGGGAAGAAAAATTTTCTGACGTTTAGAATTTGCGATATTTAATTTCCAATTTTTTAAATTTTTCCCATCTAAACGCGTATAAATTGAAGTCACGTTTCCGTTAAAATGTTGCAAGAAAAAAATAAAAGAAACGCGACTTGAATTTACACGCGTTTAGATGGAAAAAATAAAAAATGGGAAATCTCAAATTCTAAACGTCAGAAAATTTTTCTTCAGAGAAGAAAATTGTTAGTTTTGGTGGCAAGGACGTTTATACAAAATTTTGAAAAAATCCTAAATAAAGTCGTTTTGTGATAGTAATACGTTAAGAGTAGAGATGTTCTGAACTACATTTAGGATTAGAGTTATTTTAGAGTAGAGTTATTTGACCATAGTCTCATTTACGATTAGAAATGTTTTTCGCATAGAGTTGGTTGAAAATAGAGTTATTATAAAGATATTTGGGAGTAGAGTTGTTTTAGATTAGAGATATTCGACATAGAGTTATATAAAGATTAGAGTTGTTGTACTGTCCAAGCCTTCATTATTTCTACCAAGTTTCGATGAGATTGACAAGATCGTTGATTTGATCGGTGTGCTTGTTGTCTTCGTCGATGCTGCAGATAGCTTCGGCAAGAGCGGTTGCCGATGCTCCACGATTTTGAGTGTCGAAAGAACTCGCTTCGGTGCCACTTTCTGGCGGAGCTCGTGAGCTTTTTCCCTCGCCTAATGCTTCCATTTTTTCTTCGGCGATTGATACTTCGAGGAGAGCGGTGTACAACGAAGCACAAAGTACTTGGAGCAATACCGAACCGCCAAGCGGATGGCAATGAGCGGGTAGATTCTCGTTCATTGCGAGACTCGTTACGAGTACGCCGAAAGGCACGCATATGAATAATTCTGCCAGACAAGCCAATGCCAATGACATTGCTTGATACACACTCGCTCCTGTCTGCTCATTAAAACGTTCATCATTCGCTAATATTCACAGTGGAATTTATTACAAAAAAAAAAAAATATTCCAATGCACCGTTCATGCTATTTACCTTGACAGCATCGAGCAGAGTTTCCACGATCGGCGAAATCATCGGTGAGATAGGAGCTAATAGAGCATGCAGCCAAGGAGGCCGCGCTTGATTCCATACCTACGAGGAAAACTCATAATCGAACTCGTCAACAATAAAAAACGAGGAAACATTAAGTCTTTATGGGTTTCATATACGAGAACACAATAACCATATGAAACGCTTTACTTCAAAGATGCCATTCGAAGGAGAAAAAAAAGGGGGAAAAAAATCAGTATTTATTCAACGAGAATAACTGAATAAATCTGTCAGAATGGAGTAGCAGAATCATCGCTGTCTGGAGCAGTTTCGTGTGGGACAATATTGTTTTAGTCTCGTCCATAAAATACAGTTCATTCGAGGGTTTGATAAATTAAAAAAAAATACCTGTTAGGAACACCGAATCGCAAACGTACGTGTAATTTTTATTTTTCATTAGAGCAATGAGGAAAAAAATGAATTTCGGAAATAGTTAATATATTTCTATTTAAGGAGTTTCGGTAGGAAGATCTAAATATTGATAAATCGATTGAATTTGGTGATAACGTTCTTCAACATCAAGTGCGACAACGCAATTTTTTTCAAATTTTTCATCTGTCTAGTTATCGAGTAATTCAGAATTAAAGCAAAATTCTTATGCACGGAATACATACTTATATATATGGAAACGCTATGCTTATACACGTCAACTTGAATGTTCAATTACTCGAGAACTGATTAGAAGAAAAATCTGAAAAAATTTGTATTGTCATGTATAATACTAAAGAATGCATTTACAAAATTTTATTAAATTCTATTTATATTTTGAAAATTTGTATATTTTTAACATTCGTTAGCAACATTGTATCGCCAGTAACGAAACCCGTTAATTTTTCATGTTCAGCAGTTGGAACCCTGCAGAAATACAATAAGTTTCCCTTCCACCTCACCCCCTCTTGAAATCACTACAGAAACTCCTTAAAAAGCCGAGGATTTTGGAGTGAATGAGAATATTCCGATTGTCCTGATAAACGATGGCGAGGAAATATTTTGCTCTGACAGACTTAACTATAAAATGATGAAATCCATATTGATAATTGACGATATGTAACGTTCATCACACGATACCTGTTGTCTGTCGAGATAATTCGGCCAATTTGCATCTTGTTTAAGAGCCGGTATGACTACGTTCAACGGATCCATAAAAGTATTGACGGTTATGTACATCAAGCTGTAGAGACAGGCAGGAGCCGAGCCACCGTTGACATTGATCGATGGTCCGCACGCCGCTCCGGTGCACAAAAATCCTTCGCAACCCTCTGTGCTTTCGTCCTTCTGCTCTTTTCCCTTGGTTTTCATTTGTAGCATCGAACCTCGTATTTCTGTATAACCGATACATTTACGTATCAAATTGCTCAGCAACATTCTCGCAACTGCGCAATCATTCATCGAGAAAACCTGCAAGCCCATCATTTCATTAATTCCTGATTTGTATTATAAAATTTTTGCTCTCTGCGGTGGGAACTTGGAATATTTCGAAATAAGCCAGTCGATTATTTTTCTCAACCGTTTCGAAATTTTTTGCATTATCTTCATTTATCATTTCTCTCAGAAATTCATTGTAATCACAGAAATTGGAGTTTTAATATAAAATGATTTGTTCCTAAAAGCACTCGAGCATCCTCATTACTTTGATTAATTCTCTGAACCTTTAGTAAGTGCGTCCAATCTGATTGAGGTTGAGCCCTGAGTACGTTGAGCTCCAAAATCACTTGAGCTCTGGGGGATAATTTGTTTGTGCCATAATCCTCGAAGGGCAGAGTATTTCCTAGGAGGTTGGGTGCAGCTACCAGAAGCCATGGGGCAAAGGTACATCGTTCTTGCAAAAAAGCTGTATTTTCCAGTCCATTTCGACAGACCTATTAAAAGTTCATTACCAATTTGTCACTCGGACGAACAATCATGAATAAAATGATTTTATAATCAAATGATAAATTTAATTCTGCGTAGACACTTGGTATCTTATCTATTTGAAGTCATTTCTCGTTTTGAGGAGAAGATTTTTTCGATTTATGATAAGAAATTATTCACGTTTTAAAATTTATCAATTTTTTCGTTTCGTTTTTTCCTCAACCATTATTTTTTGTATTTTCGTATTGTTCCTCGAGACATGAAAATATGTTGATTACGCAAACGTATAAGGTCGAGAACGTGCTGTCAAGGTGAAATAAAAAGAGGAAAATAGAGGAAACCTGATAAAGCAGACGCAGTGGAGTCCCTCGGAGAATCAAACAGAATAATAATTCTCCGCACTTGGCATGAATATCGCGCATGACGATGGGCAATTTTTTAATTCGTAGACCAATCAACTCGTCAGCATTGGCACTCGCCGACAGAGCGAGATACCCTGTGCAGGATAAAACGTTAAAAGCATCCGCCCAAAATTGCTCTGATCGTGCTAAACTCGGACGACCCTGCAAGTGTCCGAAGCATTTCAACTAATTTCTTTAATCTTATCAATCTTATTTTATCATCAAGATATAATGGGTGTGGGAGGGTCGGGGAGCGTAATATAGTATTGCAGCGAGAATCTCTGGCATATTGATCTGATAGTCTAAAATGTAAATTCTTACGTGAATGAAACGCGTGACGATGATTGATAGAGATTCGTTCAACATGCCAGAAAAAATTCTCTGCGCCATTTTAGGCGAGACGGTGTTCCATAAATCCGCTTTCGTACCTTGACACGTGGTGTATTATCAGTCACGGAGTGTTTTTTAAAATTTTTTTACTGATAACTTGAAATTCTATTTTATTCGTGAATTAGCGAATATATTTGATTAGGTGCCATGAAAATATGATTCAGTATCACCGAGGCTAGAAATTGGTACGATATCAACAAAATTTTCGATACACCCATGCGGTGACAGGTAAAGAACGAAACATTGTGTTTATTCAATAATGATTACATGGTCCCGACCACTCAATGCACAGGCTGCCATCATTAACGTTTACTACAAAAAAATTATTGCTCAATCACAAAAACTTATTTTGTTGGCTACGAATTTCTTCCTTCGGTATATTTAACAATAACACAGATAATTGCAGATTGAGTTTTTCTTCAACATTGTGGGTTTCCACACATGAATAATATTGAGGAATGTGTATATAATATATTAGTGCAAACCCTGCATGTAGAGCCACCACATTTGTATAATGAACGAACAGCGTTCCTTTTCAAAAAACGGTTTGTTTTTTTGCCAACTGAGTGAATCAGCTTCCATCAATATATAAAGTGATATCAATCGGCAATGCAAGTCCTGCAGTCTCTCGGCAACTGCCTCCGTCATGTCGTTGTATGATTTGTAGCATTCCGAGAGCTTAGCACTATTGGGAAATCGATCATGAGTTCACAATACGGATTTATTCCATATTAAAAAGTGATTTAATTTTCTCCTCTGGACAATCCAGAGGCATTGGATAATTTTATGTCATCATCGGAACAGAATGAGGTAAATATTAGCAAGTGATCCTTTTGCGAAAAACGGGCCCATATTTTTTTTAAGCATTATTATCAATAAAAAATCATATCACAATCAATCTTAGGGAGGGAGAAGGTAAAAAAAAAATAAAAAATAAAAATCTTCGCCAAAGGACCACTTGTAAATATTTACCCAGAATGGAAACGATTCATTAACCTCGATTGATCCGGTATCTCGTCTTTTGATTGTTGTTTGTAACACCAAAGACAGTTTCGGATCAAAGCTGCTGCTCCAAGCGTTGCTGTAAGGACTGTCAGATCAGCATGATCTAACGATTCTTGGATCAAAGTGTGCAGGTGTTCTGAAATACAGTCAAAAATTTAATAACATCGATATTATTTCCAATAACCAGGAACATGTGCCATTTTTATGCGATTTATAATGATCTATATCTATGAATTAGAATGGTCCTCGAAAAAAGCATTTCTGAATGCAATTCAAGATTTGAATTTTACGTGGATACAAAAAAACACGTGAACAGATCGACCTTTGACTGTCCGTTGGAACTGGATCCTAACTTTATAAGATTGATAGCAAAAATCACCCAAAAACTGTTTCGAAGTGTCGATAACCAAAAGAATGAATTCCGAGGGTGGAGTCTTTTTAATCGCGACTTCAATTCCCATCGAACTTCCATCATCGGTCGAGGTGCTTAATCCTGATGGACGTCTGAATGCTTCGCGGAATTCAGCTTCCCACCATATCACGATTTTTATCGCTGCGAATGAAGCGTGACGCGGAAAATCGAGTTTTCCACCGCTGACCCTCACGCACAAAGATTCCCGGAGAACCGTCTGCATCGCCTTTTAAATGACAAGAAATCACTAAACTTTGAGAAAACAGAATTATGTATTTACATTGAATCTAGTAAATAACAAATGCTAATGCCACGAATTTGGGACATTGATCGTACGGGGAAAATGCACCTGATAATACTGCATGTCTCTTTGCAGTAAAATCCGGACACGATCCTCGAGATTCCCATCCTCCATAATTTCCATGATGACGGAACTGTATCGAGTCTCGTGCCAACAAAATAGAATCTGTATATGAAAAAAAAAAAAACACGAAGTGTCTTGGTGAAATTCATTGTATTTTTGGGTAATTCAACCGATGATTTCCTCGGTAAATAAAAATTAATTATGAAAGTACAAGGACATCAAGCTTCATGACAGGATAAATCCATTTTTGGGAATATAACATGTAATCGTGTAACCTATACACAAGAAAATGAAGTAAAGGAATGAAGAAACATGCACGGAGCAACTTTGGAACTGAGTTGTTTTATAGTTACTCAAAATAGTCGAATGGATATTTAAGCATTTAGAACGTTTCTTTGGCAACACGCTTAAAATATCAGATCAGTGGCTTCTACGCACAACTGTTCCAACAAAAAATAGCAATTATTGAAATATTTATCCTTATTTGTAGATTGAAAAATATGTTGATCTGAACGACACAAAAAATGGTTTATGACGTCTCTAATGCGGCCTCGCTATCTAGCTGCTTGCCTCTGCTCGAAGTTTGGGTATTATTTCAATATTTGAGAATCAACACTGTATAACGATACGTGCACGCGCTCCAGTAGTCTAAAAATTGGCTAAGAATTACCGGGAAGAATTCCATCGATAGCCCGATAGCAGTGGAACGCGCAAAACTCTTGCGGAAAGTCGATAGATCGTTAAGGGTAGACACTACAGGCATAAAAGAAAAAGCTGTATCACATATTGACTGTTATCTCACATCATTACAAGTTCGTGAAACTATAAAAGGCACCTACTGATTCTTATAGGAATTATTTCTGATAAAATATCTTTAGGAACTCGATGGATTAAATAATTTCGGGTAGACGTATTTCAGGCGCCTGATAAGTAAGTACCGCGTTTGAGTGATGATTGCTGGTGCTGTTAACGCTTCGAATAGTCCCTAATAATCGATAGTGCAATTGTGGATTTGTGTACAATATACACATGGGAATCCATTGTGATTTTCTCTTGTCGACGGAGTTTACGGAAACTAGTTTCAATTGCGCCCATGATTTGAGTTTTATCGCGGACTGCTGACCAAAATGTGATTTTCGTTCTGACAAAAAATGACTTTGATTTTATGCGATAAAGAAAGTCTGTCGATACAATCTAGCAAAAATTGACGATCTCTTGCCTAAAGCGATTCCCTTTGGAAATATATATATGTATATTTTTTTTTCTTACTAAGTATGAGGAATGAATATGCGCGACGCGACTTGCTCCAGCACTTAAAACACTTCCTTTCCCATTATCTGGTGTCGGGATACAGATTGTTCTCATATTTATAGATTTCATTCATCGCAGTACGAATCGATTTAGAAGCATGTCGCTTCTCAACATTGTGGTTGGCACCTTTGTTGGTTTTGTGCTGGTTCACGTAAGACTATTCAATTTCAAACTATTTGATTCTACGACTGCTAACAAACTATTCATTTTCAACTCATGTAACTTGTCGCACGTTTTTCAGACCCTTCCATTGCCTCCACCCACTCGCGCCCCTCGGGCCGTCACACGTATGGGTGTTGTACCAATTGTAAGTGGAGGATTCAACATAGAGTTGGGCTACCCCGGAAAGGTAACAACTAATCATTAGAAGTTTATGTGAGTGCTGAGAAGGAAAATGTTAATTGCAATGTGATTGTTTTTCAATTTCCAGGGAATCCCTAGGGTAACGAACACCGGGCGCGCACCGATAACACCGTATAAATTTGTACGACCTCAGGTACATCTTGAATGAATATACTCATGCATGAACTTTGGGCAAAGCAAAATGTGTTTAAATGAATTTATACCGGCCTTCTGTATTAGGGAGGATTCGATGTAGCGACGGGATCATTCGGACAGGTAAACACTCCATCGTAATCGACTAATAATAAAGAATAGTTCAAAAAATTGATGACATGATCAAAATTTGTAAAGTTTATGGTAGACGACAAAAAATGTATTTCTGACTTGTAGAATCCAATTTATAGTTCCACTCTGACTAAAATGTCCCTTTCAAACGTTGTAGGGAATAAAGGACGGGGATATCTGGAAAGCGCCCGTACCAACGGTGAATATTCAACGGATTTAAAAAAAATTACTTTTTACTTACTTAATCGGTCATTTTTCTACTTGCAGATTGAGTCTGGAGGTTTTGATGTCGAAAAAGGTCTTCTCGGAAGGGTAAATTATCAGAATATCTAACTCATTTGCAAAATCATTTGCTAAATAACCAGTGCTTTGCGGAGCAAATCTACTTTGATGAACAGCTTGCTTAAATTGTTTTAATTATGGTTATAAATTGAACGTGATGTTACGACATGAAACTAGAAGAGCTACTATTGAAGTTTAATTATATTCGCAGGGGGTGAAACCTACACGAGATGAACCATATGTGACAACTTCGAGACCAAAGGTAACGACTCCCAAGGCGTATTGGCCAACGGCACCAAGTCCAACGGCACCCAGTCCAACGACACCTAAGCCGTATACTCCGTATGGGCCAGTGACACTCGTGCCGTATAGTGCGTATAGGCCAACGACACTCAAGCCATATACACCGACTACGCCTAAAGTGACTACTCCCAAGCCTGACGAGCCGACTACTCCAGAAGTAACGACTCACAAGCCGGATGAACCGACTACTCCAGAAGTCACTACACCCAAACCAGATGAGCCAACTACTCCTGAAGTAACCACTCCCAAGCCTGACGAGCCGACTACTCCAGAAGTAACGACTCCCAAGCCGGATGAACCGACTACTCCAGAAGTCACTACACCCAAACCAGATGAGCCAACTACTCCAGAAGTAACGACTCCCAAGCCCGACGAACCGACTACTCCAGAAGTAACGACTCCCAAGCCCGACGAACCGACTACTCCAGAAGTCACTACACCCAAACCAGATGAGGCAACTACTCCAGAAGTGACGACTCCCAAGCCCGACGAACCAACTACTCCTGAAGTAACCACTCCCAAGCCTGACGAGCCGACTACTCCAGAAGTAACGACTCCCAAACCAGATGAGCCAACTACTCCAAAAGTAACGACTCCCAAGCCAGATGAACCAACTACTCCAGAAGTAACGACTCCCAAACCTGACGAGCCGACTACTCCTGAAGTAACGACTCCCAAGCCGGATGAACCGACTACTCCGGAAGTCACCACACTCAAACCAGATGAGCCAACTACTCCAGAAGTAACGACTCCCAAGCCAGATGAACCAACTACTCCAGAAGTAACGACTCCCAAACCTGACGAGCCGACTACTCCTGAAGTAACGACTCCCAAGCCGGATGAACCGACTACTCCGGAAGTCACCACACTCAAACCAGATGAGCCAACTACTCCAGAAGTCACTACACCCAAACCAGATGAGCCAACTACTCCAGAAGTAACGACTCCCAAGCCTGGCGAGCCGACTACTCCAGAAGTAACGACTCCCAAGCCAGATGAACCGACTACTCCAGAAGTCACTACACCCAAACCAGACGAGCTGACTACTCCAGAAGTCACTACACCCAAACCAGATGAGCCAACTACTCCAGAAGTAACGACTCCCAAGCCAGATGAACCAACTACTCCAGAAGTCACTACACCCAAACCAGACGAGCCGACTACTCCGGAAGTCACTACACCCAAACCAGATGAGCCAACTACTCCAGAAGTCACTACACCCAAACCAGACGAGCCGACTACTCCAGAAGTCACTACACCCAAACCTGACGAGCCGACTACTCCGGAAATCACCACACTCAAACCAGATGAGCCAACTACTCCAGAAGTCACTACACCCAAACCAGATGAGCCAACTACTCCAGAAGTAACGACTCCCAAGCCTGACGAGCCGACTACTCCAGAAGTACCGACTCCCAAGCCGGATGAACCGACTACTCCGGAAGTCACTACACCCAAACCAGATGAGCCGACTACTCCAGAAGTAACGACTCCCAAACCTGACGAGCCGACTTCTGATGAAGTAACGACTCCCAAGCCGGATGAACCGACTACTCCGGAAGTCACCACACTCAAACCAGATGAGCCAACTACTCCAGAAGTCACTACACCCAAACCAGATGAGCCAACTACTCCAGAAGTAACGACTCCCAAACCTGACGAGCCGACTACTCCAGAAGTAACGACTCCCAAACCTGACGAGCCAACTACTCCAGAAGTCACTACACCCAAATCAGACGAGCCGACTACTCCAGAAGTAACGAGTCCCAAGCCTGACGAGCCGACTACTCCAAAAGTAACGACTCCCAAGCCGGATGAACCGACTACTCCAGAAGTCACTACACCCAAACCAGACGAGCCGACTACTCCAGAAGTCACTACACCCAAACCAGATGAGCCGACTACTCCGGAAGTCACTACACCCAAACCAGATGAGCCAACTACTCCAGAAGTCACTACACCCAAACCAGACGAGCTGACTACTCCAGAAGTCACTACACCCAAACCAGATGAACCAACTACTTCAGAAATATCCACTCCCAAGCCTGACGAGCCGACTACTCCAGAAGTAACGACTCCCAAGCCGGATGAACCGACTACTTCAGAAGTCACTACACTCAAACCAGATGAGCCAACTACTCCAGAAGTAACGACTCCCAAGCCAGATGAATTAACTACTCCAGAAGTCACTACACCCAAACCAGACGAACCGACTACTCCAGAAGTCACTACACCCAAACCAGATGAACCAACTACTTCAGAAATATCCACTCCCAAGCCTGACGAGCCGACTACTCCAGAAGTAACGACTCCCAAGCCGGATGAACCGACTATTTCAGAAGTCACTACACTCAAACCAGATGAGCCAACTACTCCAGAAGTAACGACTCCCAAGCCCGACGAACCGACTACTCCAGAAGTAACGACTCCCAAGCCCGACGAACCGACCACTCCGGAAGTAACGACTCCCAAGCCGGATGAACCGACTACTCCGGAAGTCACCACACCCAAACCAGATGAACCAACCACGCCAGATGTAACCACTCCCACACTTGACGAACCATTTACTCCAGCAGGACGATTGTCATTAGTCACTGCTGTGTAGCCGCCCGAACACGAGTGTGGAGTAGCCTAAAATCGCAGCCTCATGCGTTAATGCAGACTAGCCCAAAATAGACGTGATTCCGATCCGAGTTTGTTATTTCGAGTGGCGAAATCCACAACTGTTTTCAAACGTGTCATCGGACGATAAGACAGCAAGTTACGTTGATATACAAAATACGTTTCCAAACATCGAAACGAACTCCAAAGCGCAGGACAATTTTCATATTGAAGACCTTGCACAAAGATTATTGAACAATTATTATTAGCAAGATCATTCGTTATTCGTTATAAATTTGTATAACTTAATTCTTCGGCAATAATTGTTTACGCATTTTTTCTAATCATTTATTTAGAATTCTCAACCGAATAAATAGATTTGCTTCCTCATAGAGCAAGCTATGTGACAGTGAATTTTTTTTCCAGTTTCCTATGTCAATGTGCTTAGAATGTACCAAAACGTCGAAAAATCATATCTAGAAAAATGTCCGGCTATGTGGGTGTATGTTCTGGCACTGCAAAATAACAATAAAATCTTATAACTCGAGAACAGTTTGAGATACAGTTTTGCACGGATGTTAATGTATACAAGCTCTTTATTCTCTGAGAGTTTTGTCGGAATTGCTAAAAAAAATATGAATTCTACGACGTTTCGAAGTTTTTAAAAAAAGGGTGTCGACGATCTAACTTCCGCAACTTTAAAGATTTATTACTAATTTTTTTTTATTAATAGAGCATCATAATGGGAAGGTTGATGTTGAATTTGGGAAATATCGGTTGAACGGTTTAAATTTTATGATTTTTCGAATTTTACAAAAATCTGAGTTTTTCGAAAAATCTTCTAACCGCTTTAATTTCTGCAAATCTTTTAACGTATTGTGTATAAGTCCGTACTTCCTATACTTTCTAGAAAAGATGTCGAAATTATATAATTTAAATGCAAATAAAAAAAAACGCTGCAAATTGAAAATTGCAAATTGCTTCCTCAAGATGCTTGCCAAAATTAAAAATCTTCCTCATAGAGGAAGATTTGAGCATCGTCTTGAGCATGTTGTTTTTATTTATTTCATCCGTCTCGAGTACAAATTCATTCAAATTATGAAGGATTACATGAAAACTTGAATTTTCGTTCTTACCTCTAATAAGAATCGATGCAAACGTTTTAGAAAGGGATTGCCATCCCCGCAATCTCTTTCTCCGCGAAATATTCGATCGTTTCAAACCATACTTTGAGCTTTTTTTCACCGAAATGTTTTTGGTTCAATTATTTCAACAACAGTTGGTTACAGAATATGACGGACCTCCGACAGTCATCGCAGCTTAGACTTCGTGCAGTGTTGTGTAAGTCTCCTTGCCCATATTACATTTTACAGTTTCATCGAATCAGTCAAGTCTACAATATCGACTAAACAAAGTTAGCCGAGGGTAAACACGACTTCAGGAAGAACGCAATGGTGGTAGTTCCCACTGAAAAGTACGCTTGATATACATGAACGAATTATCGGAATGGGCTTAGTAAAACTTGACACTTATAGACGTGAATGTACCCAAACATGCGCACACCGTTTGCCATCGTGTGCGCGGCGATCGTACAACGGCGCAGCGAATGAGTACACGACCTGAACAGTCAGATTCCTTTATTCCTACCATTCCTATAGACGTAACATCATTACAACCCGTGAACCTACCCGGAAAACCATTTCAATCTTACAACAGAGTAAAGTGCTCTTTTCGTTCCCAGTATTTGCAGTCCTTGAGATCTGTAACTAGCCTCTTGTATTTACTATATTTCATGTTTTTTTTTTTTTTTTTTATTGGGAAAACTCAGTATCAGCTGACCAAGAAAAATATAACATTGGGTGGTTTTTTTTTCATATTTGACCAAGTCCGATAAAAATGCAGTAACATTGTAATCTGTGGCAAAACATTATTTTACTGTAGATGTGATCCTATCAAACATTTTTCTTAAGGATCATTTCTATTTTCATGATTTATTGTTTCTATGAAAACTTTTACCATCGCCATACGAACACTCTCTGAACTTTGTGTTGCTTTTTACAATGTTTGGTATTTCATCATCCAACAACTCATGAATACTCCTTCCGTCGTGTTTATAGATCCAGTTTCCATTAACAAAATCATACCGTTTCGGTCCAGACTTAGGTGAGGACAACCAGATTTGTTTGTTGGGAGTTTGACGATTAATCACATAGGTGCCAAAATGTTGACCAAACTTTATTGTCAAAACACCGTCCTAGAAATTAAATGATTTTCTTTGTTTTTGCAATCTAGCATTTGAAACTCACAATTTATCAACTCACCCCGTAAGATACGTCAGCCTCTTGCAAATGTTCTGCTTTTTCTACCAACTCATCAAAATATTCTGTAAGCGATTCCAGAGTTTCTTCAGATATTTTATCAAATAGTAGAGGATCAAGTTCTCTGTAACAATAAACCCATCCAACAATATATTTATTGATGCTACTTCAAAAGGAAGATTTGCATTACATGAAAATGAATTCTATGAGACGAAAAACATTGTTGATAGACGAAAATATTGTCAATAACACGAAAATTTCAATCATACTTTGTGCTTTTGAAAGTGGGAGCTATTTCGTTTCCAATGAATTATTGTTGATGAAATTAGAGAGAAAAAACATTGAGGTAATTTACGTTAATGTATTATTATCACAAAACGACTTTGTTTAGGATTCTTTCAAAATTTTGTATAAACGTTCTTGGCACCAAAACTGACAGTTTTCTCCTCTGAAGAAAAATTTTCTGACGTTTAGAATTTGAGATATTTAATTTCCCATTTTTTATTTTTTCCATCTAAACGCGTGTAAATTGAAGTCTCGTTTCTTTTGTTTTTTTCTTGCAACTTTTTAGCGAAACGTGAATAATACCTTAATTTTAAATATTTTTTAACATAAATCAATTGTTTACCCTTGAGGAAAATCAGTGCGATTGTTTTGCGAGGTGAACAACCTTCTCGTTTTACAGCACTGTTCACAAGAAAAACGTGAGCGTCGTATAGAATCTGCCTTGGTATAACCTAACAAATTTGCGTCGATCACAACTTTAGCATGCTTGTGCAAATGTTTTTGCACAGTACTGTTTCCAAATAGTTTCCGGACTGATATTGTCTTGACCGAATGTAGCCTAAATATCGTTGACAACATTATGCTGCAAAAGTTTTTTCAATAACCTTTCGCAACCAAAGATCGCTGCCTCGAGAAACTGTCCGTGTCGCAAATAAGCCGATAGCACACATCGCGTTGCTTCTTTTCCTACGAGATATTGAATGTATGAGAAAAATCGTTGTTTAGTCGACACCGTCAGAATAATGACAATGACGATTGAATTTTTCGCGCTCGTATCTCGTATTGCTTTCCAGCGGCCATGTTATGAAGTACATGCAAACATCTGTTTATTTCCCCAACTTTCCCAGCGACATAAATTAGTCCAAAAAAGGGGCATTCAGTGCTTTCTTCGTAATGGATAACGGCGTTTTGTTGGGCTAAAATGCAAATTCTTTTCCATTTTAGTAAAAATTCTCAGGGAAACTCTACACCGAACATTCATTGGTCATTTGTCTATCAGATTGCGCAAGACTCCATCGTAGACGTCATTTTTTTTTGTGCGCAGTGTATTGTTGACGAATCGAAACTCAGTACGCTCAGTACACACAAGGGAAAAGTTAGTATGTAAAAAAAAAGTACTCAATTCTCCAATAATAAATAGAAGGGTGGCAACGCTTCCTAACCTATCGCATTGTGTCCGTCAAAGTTCCCGACAGTTTGTACTTTGACCGGACCGTCCTGACGATCCAGAATGCGTGCTTGACTCGGAAATAACTCATTAAACCGTAACGTGATTTCCCAATTCCCTCTTACGTTTTCCGTTTCTGAACCACACCGAATAATCACAAGGATGGGAAACAAATCGAGTTTGCTCTTGCGTGAAGAGGAAATTGCACAAATACAGGAGGCGACTGGATGTACGTTCGTATTGTCACATTCATTTCTCAAATATTTTTTTATCATTTCCCGTTGAACCTCGAAAATACTTGCAAAGTCATTCACAAATACGGTTCGTGATAAATCGAGTTGGCGAGTTTTTTCAAGTACTATGATTTTTTATTTGACAGTTACTCCGAATCAAATTGAAAGATTGTACAGTCGTTTCACGAGTCTCGATCGTGGTGACTGCGGCACGCTCAGTCGAGACGATTTCTTGAGGATTCCTGAACTGGCCATAAATCCTCTGGGTGAACGAATCGTCAATGCATTTTTTGACGCCAGTGGCAATGACCGAGTCAACTTCTTACAGTTCATGCAAGTTCTCGCCTTGTTCAGGCCCATCAAAAAACACAGTACGAATCGACTCAATTCCAGGCAGGAGAAGTTACGATGTGAGTTTTCTACAAATATTTTTTGAATAATTGCAATTTCCATACCTATCGTAATAAGATATGGACTTACAAAATGTAGCAGATATGAAAATACTGTTTTTTGACGACTTTTGCTTCCTCATAGAGAAAGCTATGTGACGGTGAAAATTTTCTTTTTCTAGCTTTCAATGTCAATGTGCTTAAAATGTCCCAAAACATCGAAAAATGATATATAGAAAAAATGTCCGGATGTGTGTGTGTGTATGTTATGGCACTGTAAAATTAAAACCTTCATAATTCGAGAACGGTTCGAGCTACAGGGCTCCCGTTATGCACAGATGTTAATCTATACAAACTCTTCATTCTCTGAGAATTTTGTTGGAATTGCTAGAAAAATACGAATTCTACGGCATTTTGAAATTTTCAAAAAAAATCTGTCGACGTTCTAACTTCCGCAAATCTTAAGATTTAATACTAATTTTTTTTTTATAGATAGAGTATCATAATAGGGAGATTGGTATTGAATTTGGGGAATATCGGTTGAACGGTTCAAATGTTATGATTTTTCGAATTTTACGAAAATCTGAATTTTTTGAAAAATCGTCCAACCGCTCTAATTTCTGCAAATTTTGTAAACTATTGTGTATAAGTCTGTACTTCCTCTTTGTTTTCTAGAAAATTTGTCCAAATTTTTCAATTGAGAGAACTGACCGTCTGTTTGATTTTCTGGTTGTCCATCCAAATGGCTCTTGCAGAACTTTCCAAATGATTTACTCCCCCTTTTTCCCATTGATATATCCAAAAAGATTATTAATCCTTTTTTTTTTTGCTTTTACAGTTGCCTTCAAAATGTATGATTTGGACAACGACGATCTAATTTCAAAGGACGAGCTTTTGGCTATACTGCACATGATGGTTGGCGCAAACATAAGGTATAATTAAAATCGTTAAAGTTTAATCATGAAATTTGATCAGTGAATATGTTTTGTTGAGCAACTTTGGAAGCAGGAAAAAAAATATTTTGAATGATTCTTTAGTATATTTTAGTGACAATTAATCACAGTTGGAATGAAAACGAGAATTAAATAAATATTTCCTCCCAACAGCGAAGAACAATTGTCGAGCATAGTGGAAAGAACGATCGTCGAAGCGGACGAGAACGGTGACGGGATGATATCGTTTGAAGAATTCTGTAAGGTTTTGGAACGGACGGACGTTGAGCAAAAAATGTCAATAAGGTTTCTGAGCTAGAGGCTCATTCGAGGAGAGCTGTGTACATGATGCACAAATCTGATAGCGACTTGACAGAAAGGGAGGGAAGGGGAATTGGGACATATTGATCGTAGCATTTGAAAAAAGTCGTGGATCAAATGAGAATAGTGCTGAAGGAAATGAATTTATTTTCGTTATTTCTCTCTGCACGTCCTCCTTGCGTATCGTGGCCTTTTTACTCGCGGTGGGTTTGTTACGAGCGTCAAAACGGACAATATTGCCATTTGCATCTGCAGAATCCAACAATATTTCAAATGCGTTTTTGTAACGACTGTCTGAAATATTTTGTGCAGACTCCGACCATGGGCCTGTGTTTTATTTTGTCAGTATATCTAGCAGCCCAGCGAAATGTAATCGAGCAAACAAAAAGTAGAAATTTCTGTACTTAAATAATGCGGAGTTCAGTATTCATGCGAATACATGATACTCTTGTTGTAAATAACTTGGCTTAATTATTGCTGTGAATCAAAGCAACAATTGGATATGACACACGAGATTGTCACTCGAGGCAACCGGCGCGCAAACAATTCTGGTCTAATTAACGTCGATAATAAAACAATATCCCAAATGTCCTACAGCTACAAGATTCGCCGGTATTCTCACTTTGATATAACGCGTGATCGATCGTAATTGTTACAACTAATATTTATCGTTTGTAGAAATATATAATTATTGTAAATGTATATTATACATACGAATAAAAAATAAAACAATAAAGCGATTGCGCCAATAAATTGAACATGTGGATCCGTTTTATTTATTATTATTTTATTCATTTACAATTAAAATATTTTAACTTTTTTGTTTTGTTTATTATAACGGAATATGTACCAGCTCCTCGGTTAATCTGAAATTCGATTTCTTTTTTTTTCTCGTTTCATTCTTTTTCAGTATCTCAAATGTAATTGCGTCAGTTTCCTCGAAAGAAATGCCTTTTATCGTGTTCGCCCCTCTGTCACTTAGTAACGAACACGAAACACCGTTTTTCCCTTTTTTTTTGTTTTTATACAATGCTCTCTCCATTGCAATATAAAAGCGCACAATTAATATTCGTTGAAACGTATTTTTGTTTATCTTTGCTATGGTTAACTTATAGCCTAAGCTGTCGATGATACAGCTAATTTTTTGAGGTGCTCCATAAATACTTGAAGACTCACGTCATCGGTCAATACGGGCGCTCCACTTTCCTAAAAAAAACATTTTTAAAATCCAATTTATTATCATTTTTCTCATATTTTGCTTCGAACTTGACATTTTCCCCGCGAATTTATTTCCAAAGCGAAATTATGAATTAATGTTCGAAGGATTCCAACACCATCCTCCACCATTTATGGTAAATTGAAAATTTGCAACGCGTGTACTCGCGCTAGACCCAGTTCTTTTCGGAGAATTGCGAAAAAAACGTGAGAAATTAAAATGAGAAACAAAATAATGATAATGTCGATATTATGGAATGTAAAGCTGTGTTTGAAATTTGCAAAAGTGTTAGAAAAAGCGTTTGTGCATGGATAACCTGGATGAGACAATAATTTTCATTATTTGCCAGTGCGCATGATTACATGAAGGAGAAAAAATTAATGGAATAATTAAAACGCAAAAGTACACGAAAACCATAGTTTTTAAAAATGGATGAAAAATAAACACACCCCGTTGGGCAACGGCATCCCCTGGTTCACAGGATCGCGGTAACATAAAAAATGATTAGTTACGTTTTCGTCGCTCGTCGGTGAGTAATTGACGAAATTGACATAAAAGTGCCTCGATGTGCAAAGTGAATTTCAACATTAAGACGTTTATGGTCGCTATTAAATTTTTCATTTTCGATTGGGCTTTTATATTTTCGACTACTTACCGATCCGTACGCATACATATTGTTGTGCGTTTGACTCGGGTTTACTTTACTGAGCAAGAATCGAGCCTGAGAGCCGCCCTGCTCTGTGTCAATGTAACGCGGAGCTGGAAAACGTCCGGCCAATATTTCGGCCGCGTCGTCGACCGGAGCGGCCAACAATTGACGAAAGTTTTCATATTCTGGCAAATCCTGATATTTCAGCTGCCGCCACTGAGCTATCGTCTGGAAAATTGACCCAAAAAAAGTTTAATAATGGAATAAGTATGTTTTTTGAAACGTGCGCTATCCTACTATTTTTCTCACAAAAGAACCAGATCTGATGAATATCAGGTCCAAATTTTAAGCAAAAATATTGAAAATCCACGAAGTGACGATTATTTTGGTGAAGAAACTTTTTTTTCCTGTTTATTTTCTTCATTCTGCATTTTAAAAAATATGTTTGCCTTCGATTTCTTTTAGAAAAGTTTTTTGTATCTAAACTGGAATGTCTAAAGGATGTTCAGTAATTTTTTGAGAATTTTCGGGCCGATAGGCTGGTCACAATGCCGGTTGAAAAATAGAATGGGTAAAATCAACCCAGTGTGACCACCGAGATCGGTGACGGAAGTGTGACCTCGAAGGGTTAACAAAATGCAGCGCGGGGGTGAAACTTTGTCGTTAGGAAAAAAAATTCTGTCGAATATTTACCTCGCCATGAAAGATAAGAATTTGGAAGAAAGTATCCATGAGTAAAATCCTATCAGGCTGAATAGACGATGTGTCTAGGAGCACAGGTTCGGGAGGACCGCCGAAACCATAGCTGTACAATATCGGTTGGACCATAATCAAGGAATTCGTCAAATCTTCGCGTATCAGCATGTGCCTGAAACATTTATTTATTCGCAAATTAGACGATTCTACAAAATAATAATTATCAATTGTAATTCGCTCTCTCGGAACGTATGCTCAATTTTTTCTTTGGTTTTATGCCAAATTATGCGCCCAAATTCAACGAAGAATAACCCTGGAGAAAGAAATCAACCTCCGAGACATGGGAACCGGTGAAAGATACGGATTATACTTTAAAGATGTTGGCTACACACGACAATATGATAAGAATTCAATAAAATTTGGTGATGACATTCTTTAGCATCAAATACAATGATACTATTTTTTTCAAATTTTTCGTCTACATAGTTGTCGAATAATTGGAGTTTACAATATGCAAAAGATATACCTACATAAACCTGAATCCCATGCTCATGCACGTAAACTCTAGTGTTGAATTACTCGAAAACTATGTCGAATAAAAATCTTTAAAAATTTGTATATTCATATTTAATACTAAAGAATACGCTCACCAATTTTCATTAAATTCTAATCATTTCGAATTATCCTATGCTTGTAACATGGCAACATTGTTGTGTGTAGCCACCCTCCTTAAAGATTCTCGATTTTCACTGCATTTTATTTGTGCATGGGACGTTATCTTAAATCCTTCGGAAAATTATGCACGTATTCATTCGGCGTATTACAAATGTTATCTCGAT
Source organism: Hyposoter dolosus (assembly GCA_963921915.1). NCBI lineage: Eukaryota > Metazoa > Arthropoda > Insecta > Hymenoptera > Ichneumonidae > Hyposoter > Hyposoter dolosus. The sequence goes on from OY998131.1 coordinate 11,454,865, forward strand.
TTTTTTTTTTTTTTCTTCAATTTCTTTTATACGAACCTGTAGAAACTTGTTTCATCCGGGGAATTGTTGAATACTTGAAGAAATTGTGATCTACGCAAATGATACATGAACTGAGGATAGAGTGAGAAGTTTTCAGCAAGTCTGAAACTGTTTGGATCGTCCTTCGAGTACTCGCCGAATTTTTGACACTGTTGGATAATTTTTCAAGGTTAAATAACTATTATACTGATTATGTATGTTTTGTGGTGAAGTAACATACGAAATAGTTCGTTTTTCATTACCAGTCTAATGAGCATCCTGTCGACCCATCGAAGTACGTCCGGCCCATCGTCACTCTCCGCACGGAAAACTGCCGACCGTGACATCAGCACCGCTGCAGCTTCTTGATCAAATCCTGCACTTATGTGTTGCAACGAAATCGAAGCATCCGCCCAACTGTGAAACGTGGTATCGCCCAATTATTTTCAAGTATATTGACCCAATCGATATTTTGTCCTTTTCGTAATTATTTCTAGTCGAAGCAAGTAGAAAAATTTCTTAAGGACGTTGTATAGCGACGATCAAATCTAAATTTTTGTTTTCAGTTTTTTTTACATACAAACTGGTTTGCGAGCCTAAGTTCATTAAAAAAAGTTGTTACAAATTGACTAAAGAACAACATACTCTAAATCCAAGATTGTCCGAGGTAATCTGTATTTGTTATATAATAAACAAAATTTCGAAAAAATTTTACGACCGATTTTTTTGAAAAACTAAATAAAGCTTCTTCGATGTTACATAAACGTGTATGCAAAGTTTTAAGAGGCTTCACCAGTTAGAAATTGAAATATTTAATGTTGAAAACTGCAACTTTTAACACACGCTCTTATGAGAAACTACTGAAAATTGTGATTTTTATGGATAAATATCTCGACTTCTACATGGTGAAACCTCTTAAAATTGCGCGAGCTATTAGACCTCACAATTCTCTTTGCATGGTGCAAATTTAAAAGAATGCTGTCGATAGAGAATTTTGCATACAACGTCCTTAAGGTATTACTATCACAAAACGACTTGATTTAGGGTTCTTTTAAAATTTTGTATAAACGTTCTTGGCACCAAAACTAACACTCTCCTATGAAAAAAAATTTTCTGACATTTAGAATTTGAGATATTTAATTTTCAATTTTTTATTGTTCCCATCTAAACGCGTGTAAATTGGAGTCACGTTTCTTTTGTTTTTTTCTTGCAGCTTTTTAACTGACTTCAAATTACAGGCGTTTAGATGAGAAAAATAAAAAATTGGAAATGAAATATCTCAAATTCTAAACGACAGATAATTTTTCTTCAGTAAAGAGGACTGTTAGTTTTTGTGCCAAGAACGTTTGTACAAAATTTTGAAAGAATCCTAAATAAAGTCGTTTTGCTATAGTAATACGTTAAATGGAACGAATAATTATTCATAAAGAAATAAAAAATGACTGTATTGTAAATATCTTACTTCCGGGCAACCGTCGTTACGCGGATTCTTCGCTGTCCACTGCTGTGTTGATATTGCGTGATAAATTGGATGCAGCCGCGGCCACCTTGCGGAATTGGAGCAGCGTGTTGATTAACGACTTCGAAGAAAATGGCGGTTGTAGTTGAAGGTGTGAGTGAGCAGAATTTCCATTGACAAGTACCGCCGAGTCCTACTTCTTGTTCACCCACACACGGTCCTTTGACGTTGAGCGAAACGCACGGACCAATCGCACCGGAAACTTTGATTTCTCTCGAAGTTTTAATTTCCAGCGTCGCGTTGAAAGCCATTTTCAAATCTCTTTTCGGATCCTTGGTAAAAACACGCTGGAAAGTTTGCTTGAAAAGTGAGGAATTAAAAGAATCTCCCATGACCATGTGACCACCGGTGGAATTGCAACATTGTCGCATTTCCAAAAGTCCAGTCTGATCGAGGGCGCATGAATAAATGTCAATGATGTGACCATTTGTCGCAGCCCGAGCTGCCAACCCGTCGTAATGTTTCGTCGCTTTTTTCATGTGCTTCGCGTTGTCCTTGTGGATATCGTGATGCGATCTTATTGGCTGACGAAGATCATCCGTTACCACTTGACCAGGCCCTTGAGAACATGGCCCACCGACGAAGAGCATGATTCTGCAAATACAAATGATCAAAGCGCATGAAGTCACAAAGTTAGTAAAATAACTGTAGCAAAAAAAAAATGCTCCCCCGTCGAATAGAATCCCGAAAGAAAATATTTACCTGGCACCCGTGTTGGCGTAACTTGCCTCCAAGAGGCCAGTAGCAACGGCAAGCGCGACGCCGGTTGATCGCAGAGAACGTTTTCCTGGACCAACGGGCCAAGGATCCCGCTGCAGCTCTCCCAGCAAATCAGTCAAGCTCATGTCACACTTGTGGACCGGTTGAAGAAACCGATTAGCCGGTGGTATTGGTTGACCGGTGGGGCCTCTCTGCTGATTGGGGTTTTGACCTGGTACCGGCCGCCCGATTCCCAACATATCCTGTACTTGTTTAGGCTGCAAATCCTTTGTACCACGGAACACGTAACTTTTGCTACATCCCTCGCAGCCGAGCTCGTGCACTTGGACCATTTTCCCAAAGGTTATGAGACCGATGAGTGCAGTCGGTGGCAACAGGGACAACGACATTTGGAGAGAATCCTTTAACGCGCCCAACTCCTCTTCGTCCATACAAGTGTCCACCACTAACAGGAATATCGGAGGGAGACATTGAGCTCGCTGAAAAATGTTTTTAATTCTTTCATCTTCCATTTCAACTCAAAAAAACGCTGCAAATTGAAATTTGCAAAATTGCATTGCTTCCTGAAGATGCTCAAATCTTCCTCTATGAGGAAGCTATATTTTTAATTTAATTGGCTTCCTCATAGAGGAAGCTTTGAGCATCGTGCATCTCGAGCATCTTGAGCAAGCAATTTGCAAAAATTTCAATTTTCGCAGCGTTTTTTGTATTTACATTTTAAATTATATAATTTGGACAACTTTTCCAGAAAGTAAAGAGCAAGTACTGATTTATACACAATATTTTACAAAATTTGCGTGAAATTAGAGTAGTTGGACGATCTTTCAAAAAACTCAGATTTTCCTAAAATTCGAAAAATCATCAAATTTAAACCGTTCAACCGATATTCCCCAAATTCAATACCAACTTCCCTATTATGATACTTTAGAAAAAAAAAAATTAGTAATAAATCTTAAAATCTGCGGAAGCTAGAGCGATTACACCCTTTTTTGAAAATTTCAAAATGCCCTAGAATTCGTATTTTTCTGGCAATTCCAACAAAATTCTCAGAGAATGAAGAGCTTGTTTAGATTAACATCTGTGCAAAACGAGAGCCCTGTAGCTCAAACCGTTCTCGAGTTTTGAACGTTTCAATTTTACAATAACAGAACATACACACACACACACATCCGGACATTTTTTCTAGCATCCTCTATATATATATTTATTATAGCATCCTCTATGAGGAAGCAAAAGTATTGTTTCATGCCACTCAGCTATTTGGCGATATTGTTATTTATAGAATCAACTTTCAGACTCACAGTGATGGTGTATTCGATGGTAGAAAACATGGGAATCAATTCCGCTGGTTGATGTTGCTCTGATATTGCTGCGTATTGGGGAGGAAACTGGAAGAAAATTAAATGGAAATATAAAAATTGGAAGAATTTCCAATTTTTGTGACAGATATTCGACTTGTTTGCACGAAATTCAAATTTTATGGAGGCCTCGACTCTGGAAGTCATAAAAATGGATTTTCATGAATTTATGTACAAAGTACAAATGAATCAAGCATTTGACTCAACTCTACGAGTACTAAAGGAAAGTTTGTCCAGATTTTGAAAATTCAGCGAATTAACATATAAATGTGAATGACAATTGCATTGACATCAAAATTTTCATTGCAGATGTAAAGAATTTGATGAGAAATATAACTTACAGGATTCCTTTGGAAGCAAAAATTGCAGACCCATAGTTTGGCTCTGTAATCAACTTGGCAGAGAGGATTGAGAATTGCTCTGCAAGTAGATCTTGTGCAGAGGACCGGATCGTATTGTATGGGGGGAAGATCGAGTCGTTCTTTGATCGGCTGATACAAACATCCTAGAGGAACGACAAGCCTGGTACCTTCGATGCGTGAAGAAGGCCAAACATTCCAGGTGAATCGCACACCGTCACGATCTTCATTTTGTTGTATGAAATCGTCGTACGTCGTCATAACGCTGAGAATTCAAAATAGTTGATACTCACTCGTGGGAAAGTTATTTTTGTCCATTCAAATGCGAAAATGTTGTTATAACAAAAATGCCACGATTCGGTGGAGCATATTCAAACGAGCTGCGTGAACGCCCAAGAGGTTAATACGTTCGTTAACTTACTCACCTCCAATTCGTGGAACGAAAGTGCCCAAATCCCGATGATCCTTACTTCCTCGCCGGTTGAATAAATAACTGATTGTTTTGATTTTATTATTTCAGTCACAACAGTATCACTTCACGTTCATTCTGAATACAAAAATGATCATATTTCTAGAATAAAAAGAAAGCACCCAACTCGTGCAGCCGTCATTCAAGCCACGTCACTCGAGCGCCGCATATACTCGAACTGACGCGCATCCTGTTGGCGCATAACTCGGGCATGCGCTCTGAATTATCAGCTCTCTTAAAAATCAACATTTTAAACACAATACTCGCTTTTGTTTTTGCATTTTTAATCGTTAAGTCTCTGTTGTTATTACTTGATCGAGAAATTGAATATTTCCGACACGGTTTCACCGATAAAAAAAAGCCCCTGTCAGCGGATTTTTGCCATCGTCCTGCGTACGCTGACAGAGCTTTTTTTTTATTAGTCAAACGACATCGAAGAATTTTAATTTCGAAAATCCGAGGTGACTGATCCATCATCTTAAGCCAGACTATTAATTCCAACTTGAAAATTTTTTCCGTATTTGCATGAGCTAATTAGACGAATAAGTCGAGTTTACCGAATCAGCGGGACAAAATTATCAAAGCATTGTTACAAATTCATTCGCTCAACTACTTACTTTAATAAGTATCGAAGGTCGTTAGAGTCGTAAGCAAAAGTTTCTGCGTACGGATAGAGGTGATCTAGAAGTCGCGTGAGTGCGAGAGAGACGATCAAGAAGTAGATACACGTTTTTTCGGACACCCTACATATTTTGAGAAAAAGAAAAGTTACACCTTCTGCTCGGGTGAAATGGGAACAACGTGTAAGTAATATTTTACTTGAAATTTTCAGTCTCTCCAAATAAAACGTGGAGGGGGGTTTTTACCGACCGAGCAAGTGATGGATTGCTCTAAGGTGGTGATCCAGCAGTCGCGTGAGTGTGAAGATAACCAGAAAGTAGATTCACGTTTTTCTCAGAGACGCATTATCTTTTGAGAAAAACAAAAGTTCCATCTTCTTCTCTGGTGAAATGGGAACAACGCGTAACTAATATTTCTCTTGAAACATTCAGGGAATTTTTACCGACCGAGCAAGTGATTGATCGTGCATGGTACGGGATTTTCCCGGCGTATATGAAATTGGTTCACCGACTTTGACTTTTGCCATTTTTTCAAATTTGTAATGATTGTTCGTCGATAGTTCGTGATTGTTTGATTAATTCAAACTTTTGTTTTATAATATTTATTATCAAACAATCGAAACAAAAAAAAAGCGTAAAGTTAGCCGTCACTTTTAAAAATTTGATCCAATTCGATTTTCTCGAGTGGCGGCTAACTTTACGCTTTTTTTATATTTCGCTTTTTGATAATGAATACGATCTAACAAAAGTTTTCATTGATCAAACAATCCCAACCTATCGAGAAACGATCATTACAAATTTAAAAAAATGGCAAAAATCATAGTCGGGGGGCGAATTGCTATTAAACAATAATTTAGAGGTTGTGCGCCGGTACTTTACCGACATGATGATAACAACGCGGTAAAAAGCATTGAACATGCAGAAACAACAAAGAGCTCCAACTTCGATATATTGAGAGACATACGAATTAAATTTCCATCTCTCTTTCTCTCTCTCTTTCTCTTTCTCATGACACAACCTACAAACGTCAAAATCAATTTCAAAAGCTTTCCGGCAGAATTAACGCACGTATGTTGCTGTCATTAAAGATCGACTGCCCGTCTTCAATGCGTGAATTATCGATCTTACGTGTACCGCTGTATTTGGATCGCGAATTCGCTATGTTTTAAAAACTGTTGTGTTGTTTTTCTTCTCTCGTCTTTCGTTGCAACAAAGTTCCGATACGTTGAACCGAGTTGAGGACAAAATCATCGTGAGTGTCAGCTGAGGATAAGTTCGGTTTTCAAGAGTTCGCGATCAGTCTTAAGGAGGTTGGCTACATACGACAATATGATAAGAATTTAATAAAATTTCGTGATGACATTCTTTAGCATCAAATACGATGACACTATTTTTTTCAAATTTTTCGTCTACATAGTTGTCGAATAATTGGAGTTTACAATATGCAAAAGATTAACCTATATATATACCTGAATCCTTTGCTTATGCATGTAAACTCTAGTGTTGAATAACTCGAAAACTATGTAGAAGAAAAATCTTTAAAAATTTGTATACTATTCATTTTTAATACTAAAGAATATACTCACCAAATTTCATTAAATTCTAATCACTTCGAATTTCCCCATGCTTTTAATATGGCAACATTGTTTTGTGTAGCCACCCTGCTTCTTAACAATTTTTCACTACCAATCGAAATTTACTCATTTTTTTATAAACTTGTATATAAGCCCCGATGTCTACGATTTCTGAGAACTTTTAAAATCTCATGGAAACAATGGTCGTTTTATGACTCATTTACTATATTGGGACTTTTCTTTCCTCCGTAAGATAAAACAGCTGCACAAAAAATGCCAAGCTCTTATCTCTACGCTATAAACAATGAAGGACGAGTCTTCGGCCTCTCCACGTCCGGCGGAATGTGGCGAGAGTTCATGTATCTTGGCCTGGAGTTTAAACAACTTTCCGCAGTGCCGCATTTCATGTGGGCTATCGGTGGCGATCGACAGGTTTATGTCCACGTACATGGCCTCGACATTCCCATCAGGATTAAGGAAGAAACTTATGAGAACGAGGTGATTCGAATTTTCATAGTTTTTATTTTTTCAACAAACGTGATTCAAAATTGAGAGAAGAAGAGATATTTTTGAAAGTCGCAACTATAAACGTTTTTAAGAATCTTGGATCATGGCTGAAAAACGTTAAATTTTCTTGCGAGCATTTTCTTGCAGAATATTTTGAAAAAATCTCGATAATTTGAGAAAATTTTGCAAATGGCGTTTTCCTGAAATTTGCACATAATGCTGTTTCCGTAATGTTGAAATTTCTGAAAATTCCCTTTCATTTATATTAGGCTTATTATTTTAAACTTTTTTGTCTATCAACAGAGATGGTTACCGTTGGAAGGATTTAGCGGAAGGTTATTGCCAACGGATAGATACAATTTTTCCAATCAAGATGGCACAGTCGATCGCTCTCGAGACAAAGTGAAACTGCCTTCGATGGCCTGGCAATGGGAAGGCGATTGGCACATAGAAACGACATTGGATGGACAGCCTCTGGATCATGATGTGAGAATAGTGTCTTCGATCTTATTTTTATAAGAATTTATAACAATTTATAAGAATTTATAACAATTATTTATAAGAAGATCTTCTGTTTATAAGAATTACAAAGAATGACGATTAAGGAGATTGGCTACACACAACAATGTTGCCATGTTAAACGCATAGGAAAATTCGAAATGATTAGGATTTAATGAAATTTGATGAGCCTATTCTTTCGTATTAAATATGAATATACAAATTTTTCAAGATTTTTCTTCTTCATAGTTTTCGAGTAATCGAACACTAGAGTTTATATGCAAAAGCATAGGATTCAGATATATATATAGGTATATCTATTGCAAATTGTAAAGTCCAATCATTCGACAACTATGAAGACGAAAAATTTGAAAAAGATAGTGTCACCGTATTTGATGCTGAAGAATGTTATCACAAAATTTTATTAAATTCTTATCATATTGTCGTATGTAGCCAACCTCCTTAATTGATCGATCTGAGAATAAAAGTTTGACGTTTATTTGACTTCAGGGCTGGACGTACGCTGTCGATTTTCCAGCAACTTATTCGACCAAAAAACAATGGAAGTCTTGCGTTCGAAGACGCAAATGGGTGCGATATCGGAGATACAGTGCGATGAATTCTTGGTGCGCTATTGCCCCGCTCCATAAAGATGCCACCAAGGTCAGAAACAACAACGAAAAAATGTATTAATAAGACCGAGTATTCGAGGCTTACAAAATTATGTCCATGGTGATTATTGTCTCAGGAACCTTTTATCGACGTTGCCATCGGAGGAAATCAAATTCCAGGTGGAAGTCCTGGAAGTCTGATAGTGTGGGCCGTCACGGCTCATGGGAGGGTAAAACTAAAATTTTGAATGATTGATAGAGGGAGCATGAACAAAGAGTTTATTTTACTATCGTTTGAACCTTAATCTCACGTTTTCAGGTAATGTTCAGAGTGGGAGTGAGTTCGACTTCGCCCGAGGGTCAAAGATGGAGTGCTATAAAATTACCAACAGGATACGAAGTCTGCCAAATAAGCGTAGGCGTGTCTGGACTCGTTTGGGCGATTCTTATGAACGGAAAAGCGATAGTGCGCATTGGTGTCACGAGAGAAAATCCAATGGGTAATGAATTCGTCCTTGAAATTCAATGGAACGTTATTTTTCGATGGACTGAGCCAAATTGGCTCGTTCGACCAATAAATCCGATGGAATAAAATCTGTTTTTTTTTTTCCTCTTGTCAGGCGATGACTGGTCGGAAGTAGAGCCACCACAGTCGGATCTTCGTTTGGTGCAAGTGAGTGTTGGAAACGATGCTGTTTGGGCGGTAACGCACGAGGGCAGCGTTTGGTTTCGAAAAGGAATAAAGGGCGAAATGAGTGGTGTCTGCGAGCAATTATCAACTGGTACGGGATGGGTTGAGATGTTGAGTAAAATGGCACTTGTTTCGGTGGCGCCGAACGATCTGGTAATTCACACGACAGAAATTTATCGCAGGAATTGTTTCGATGTAACTTGTCAATTTATCATTCGCTTCGTTTCATCTATTTTTTCAAGGTTTGGGCTATCGGCTATGAGGACAGGTGCCTGTACTATCGTAACGGCATCACCAGATCCGAATTAACCGGAAAAAAATGGCGCTTGATAAACGTCCCTCTCCAATTGAGTCGAGCCAGTAGCAATGCCAGTTTATCGTCGAGCAATAGACACAGTATGTGTGGAACACCCCAACAACATCGTCATCAGAGTTGGAGTTCCCTGGTAATTTAAAAACTTACAATCCCATTATTATTATATTTTTTGCTTCCTCATATAGGAAGCTATGTGACGGTGGAAATTTTTTATTCCAGTTTTCAATGTCAATGTTCTTAAAATGTTCCAAAACATCGAAAAATCATATCTAGAAAAAAGTCCGGATGTGTGTGTGTGTGTATATGTTATGGCACTGTAAAATTGAAACCTTCGTAACTCGAGAACGGTTTGAGCTACAGGGCTCCCGTTTTGCACAGATGTTAATCTATACAAACTCTTCATTCTCTGATAATTTTGTTGGAATAGCTAGAAAAATACGAATTCTACGGCATTTTGAAATTTTCAAAAAAAGGGTGTCGACGCTCTAACTTCCGCAAATTTTAAGATTTGTTACTAATTTTTTTTTTTTTATAAATAGAGTATCATAATAGCAAGGTTTATGCAAATTTTGTAAAATAGTGTGTATAAGTCTGTACTTTCTCTTTTTTTAAATTTATTTCGCATCGTAAAGTATTGAAGATAATTTCAGAATCGACCGCACAGTACGAGCGAAGGTACGGCGCTTATAAGAGACTGGGAAGAGCAATCGAGGTCGGCACCCACACCAACTTCTTTAAAATTGTGGCAAAAAACGAACGATGGTACACCATCTGGAGCGATTCAACAAACATCGTTCAAAGAAATGTACGAGCACGAGGAAAAAAATAGGTTATTGTGGAATTTGTTTTCTTCGTATTTCATGGAAATTTTTGGATTTTTATAAATATCTGAATTAAATTTGCAATCATTCGACAGATCAGCAAATTCGGTGGAATTGTGCGACTTGACCGAAGCCAGCGTAGCCAGTATAACAATTTCTAACGAGTCCTTGTCGCAGAGTGGCGAATCGATAGTCGTTTCCGGTAAAGGAATGGGCAGCACAGTCAAGGTTGGATTATTATGAATAAGAAAAAAAATTATTTATCGAAAATTTATTCTTTTTCTAAAATTCTAATATTTTTTATTCTATTCTCTCGAAATGTTGTCAAATTTGACAATCGTTCGTTTACACATTCAGCTCGTTTTTGAGATTAATTGAATTTTTATTGAAAATTTTTTCCAATTAAAATAGAAATTCATCAAATGAAATAACTAGAGAAAAATAATTCGCCAATCTGAACAGCGCGCAGCTTTCACTTAGTCTTTTTAGTTCCTCAACATACATAGGAATTTCTTCATTGCGAAAATATTTTTTTCGGCTGATAGATCGAGGAAATTCGTACAAAAAAGATTTGAGAAAAGATTTGAAAATTTCGCAGGTTAATCCAGCTGCCTGGAGTCCAGTGCATTCAGTTGGTTCAATGGTCGGTGTCGAAGCTCATCCGGAAACCGACGGAAGTGTTTTTGATCCGGATTTAACAGGAGATTCGGGAGTTTATGGCGAAGACGAGAGCACAGCTGCTGTTTATTGGGCCGAATGCGATGTATCATGGTCAAAAGTGGAGGCCGGAGCTTGTTTCGTCGATCCGACAAATCCACCGAAATGGTACGATCAAGAATTTTGCATGTGATGACCTCCAGTGTGTAAAAATCAACACAGGGAAAAAAGTTTGTAAATTACGTCATCGCTGAAGAAACGGAAATTAAATCGAAAGACTTGAAAAATTATATTTTCCAATTTCACAAGTTCGAAGATAAAAAAATACAATTTCTTCTTGATTGAAAATTCGGCAGGCTCGCGGATGGGCCACACTCCATGGCTCAGGGTGAAATTGTCGAACCGTGGAGGATACGAATACTCGAAGAACTGAAAAATCGTGGAAGAAATGTTGACTTTGATCTTTCGAGATACGAGAAAGCGATCGAGAGGTCTTCGTGGGTAAAGAACGGCGATGCTCGTTGCAAACTGAAAGGTAGTCTCGTTTACGAAGATTGCGTTATAGAGCTCGAGTGGATAAGCAGCGACAGCGGTACATTGGATTCCGGAACTTTGACGATCCTGAATGCCGACGGGGCGACGACAATCGTAATGATCCAAATGATCGATTAATAGACGCATTTGCTAAAAAAAAAAAAATTAAAATCCCATTCGGATTATTGGGATTTATTCAATTGCTTCATAAATTATTCTTTCAATTGATACAACCGTTTTTTTTTCCTTATAAATCCATTGAATTCATTAATTTTTCAGCCAATAGTGTTAACCGTCATTCTCTTTACAGATGCAATTTCCTATATCAGAAATCGTTTGCGTCGTTTGCTGCAGTGAGCCCGGGAATCCAAGACTCGCGATCCACACACCCCGCTTGCCAAGATCGAAAGTCCTCAGACTACAATTTTCCAGCGATACAGAAATGGAAGACTGGATGGGTCACATAACGTCAGGTAAGATACGACAATATGATAAGAATTTAATAAAATTTGGTGATAACATTCTTTAGCAACAAATACGATAAAACTATTTTTTTCAAATTTTTCGTCTACATAGTTGTCGAATAATTGGAGTTTACATTACGCAAAAGATATACCTATGTATATCTGAATCCTATGCTTATGCATGTAAACTCTAGTGTTGAATTACTCGAAAACTATGTAGAAGAAAAATCTTAAAAAATTTGTATATTCATATTTAATCCTAAAGAATATACTCACCAGATTTCATTAAATTCTAATCATTTTGAATTTTCCAATGCTTTTAACATGACTACATACGACAATATGATAAGAATTTAATAAAATTAGGTGATAACATTCTTTAGCATCAAATACGATGACACTATTTTTTTCAAATTTTTCGTCTACATAGTTGTCGAATAATTGGAGTTTACAATATGCAAAAGATATACCTATGTATATCTGAATCCTATGCTTGTGCATGTAAACTCTAGTGTTGAATTACTCGAAAACTATGTAGAAGAAAAATCTTAAAAAATTTGTATATTCATTTTTAATACTAAAGAATATACTCACCAAATTTCATTAAATTGTAATCATTTCGAACGTTCCTTTGCTTTTAACATGGCAACATTGTTGTGTGTAGCCACCCTCCTTAAAAAAAAAAAGGTGATGTTATAAAAAACGAGACCAATGTTCGAGATGACGTAAATAAAAATTCGAAGGAGATCATTGAATTTTGAAAATCTTTGCCGCTTAGTTTCTTGCAAAATGAACAACGTGTACGGGAGGCCTGGACCTAATTCGATTTGGGCGACGACAGCACTGGGTGACGTTTTTGTCTACGATCCGGTCATAGCAGAAGTGAGAAATTTTTTTTTGTTTCTCTTTTCTTTTCGGTGTATTGAGAAATTTAAGATGAAAAATCATCGATTAATCGATCAATTATTCTCGTAGGCTAATCAGTATTTAGAGGGGCTCTATTCCCAAGAATTGGACACCGGTGGCAAGGATTTGCCTTTCGAAAGTATTCTGCAAAATGGCTTCGGACCCGGTAGCGCTCTGCACATATCGGTTTGCGTTCATGATGATGCCGATCGGTAATTACAAATAATTAATAAATCAATCAAAATTGACGCCAAAATCGGTTGATTTTGAACTCAATTTTGAATCAGCCGGAAAAGAATTAACAAATGATCGTACGCATTAACTATCACAAAACGACTTTATTTAAGATTCTTTCGAAATTTTGTATAAACATTCTTGGCACCAAAACTAACAGTTTTCTTTTCTGAAGAAAAATTTTCTGACCTTTAGAATTTGAAATATGTAATTTCCAATTTTTTATTTTTCCATCTAAACGCGTGTAAATTGAAGTCACGTTTCGTTGAAAAGTTGCAAGAAAAAAACAAAAGAAACGCGACTCCAATTTACACGCGTTTAGATGGAAAAAATGGGAAATTAAATATCTCAAATTCTAAACGTCAGAAAATTTTTCTTCACAGGAGAAAACTGTTAGTTTTAGTGCCGAGAACGTTTATACAAAATTTTAAAAGAATCCTAAATAAAGTCGTTTTGTGATAACCTTAATAAATCTGTTTGTTTTTGTTATTATTTTGGTTCGAAGGTTGTCGTTCAATCTCGTGTGTCACATGACGACAGTCCTGCGACAGAAAGGAGCAACGGACACTCTCGACATCGCAATGCACTTTAATCCACGGTTGAAAGAGAACATAATCGTTAGGAATACTTATCAAAATGGACAATGGGGTGACGAGGAAAGAAGCGGCAAGAGTCCTATAAAAGCTGGCTCAGATTTCACTTTGAAAATTATTTGCGAGGATCACGGTTATCGCATTTTCATCAACGAGAATGAGTTCGCGTTCTACAGCCACAGAATATCTCCTCAAAGTATCACGCACTTGAAAATAAAAGGACTGATGACACTGCACTCTGTCTTGTATAAGTCACCGATGGTAAAAAAAAAAAAATGCATATCTGATGGAAAAAGAAAAATACGAGAACGAAACGTGAGATTAAAATTTTTGAATCAACAGGTTATTATCGAACCTATGGAAATGTTTTGGCGACAAATCGGTGGCCATTTGAAGAAGGTTGAGACCTGTAGCTCGGGAATAACTTGGGGAATTGGCTACGACAATACTGCTTGGGTTTACACGGGCGGATGGGGTGGACTTTTTCTTAAAGGTAAAAAAAACAATCGTAACTCGAAATGCCATGAAAAAATAAACTTATGAATTTAGTATTTGGGTGAAAATGATCATGGAAAATGTTGTGAACAATTTTTCGAGCAGGATTGGAAGCCAGTAATACGGGAATAAATCCAATGATGGACACACACAATTATTTCGTGTACGAAAATCAACGTTGGAATCCAGTGACTGGTTACACGTCGCACGGACTCCCAACCGATCGTTACATGTGGAGTGACGTTACAGGTCGTCACAAACGTACACGTGAACACACAAAACTCTTGTCGATGCATTGGCGATGGGTTTCCGATTGGATTATAGATTTTCACACTCCTGGTGGCGTCGATCGCGATGGTTGGCAATACGCCACCGACTTTCCATCACAATATCATGGGAAAAAAACTTTTACTGACTATGTCAGACGAAGAAGATGGTTTAGACGATGTCTTCTCACTAGTAGCGGGCCTTGGCAGGAATTGGGCAACACCAAAATCGTCGATGTTTCTTTATACGTTAGTACAAAATCAAATTCATCTCCATAAGCCATTTCATATTTATACATTTTTTAACGTTTTGCTTCCTCATAGAGGAAGCTGTGACGGTGAAAATTTTTTTTTTCCAGTTTTCAATGTCAATGTGCTTTTAATGTCCCAAAACATCGAAAAATAATTTCTAGAAAAAATGTCCGGATGTGTGTGTGTGTGTGTATGTCATGGCACTGGAAAATTGAAACCTTCATAACTCGAGAACGGTTTGAGCTACAGGGCTCCCGTTTTGCACAGATGTTAATCTATACAAACTCTTCATTATCTGGGAATTTTGTTAGAATCGCTAGAAAAATACGAATTCTATGGCATTTTGAAATTTTCAAAAAAAGGGTGTCGACGTTCTAACTTCCGCAAATTTTAAGATTTATTACTAACTTTTTTTTTTTATAAATAGAGTATCATAATAGGAAGGTTGGTATTGAATTTGGGGAATATCGGTTGAACGGTTCAAATTTGATGATTTTTCGAATTTTACGAAAATTTGAGTTTTTTTAAAAATCGTCCAACCGCTCTAATTTCTGCAAATTTTATAAAACATTGTGTCCTCGCCTTCGGCTCGGCCTGCAAACTCACACTCGTCAGAAAAAGATTTTTCGTCCTTGTGTTATAATGTCCTGTTATTTTTTTAAGGTTTCCGAAAAACCCGGCACTGATTCACCCATCGATGTTTGGGCCGTAGCCGCAAATGGGGAAGCTCTCTTCAGACGAGGAGTTTCGGAATCCTGTCCCATGGTAATAACGACTGGTTTTTTTTTGCTCCAATTATCAATGCCGTACAATTTCGAAGGACGAAATGTAAATGCTTTTGTCTATCAAAACTTTGCAGTCAACATTTCGCTGATTTTAGAACTTGTTACATTTTTCCATCCAAATTTGAATTTTCATAAAGACTCGATGTAAATTTTTTTGATTCCATCGTTTGACCGATTCACAGGGTGTCATGTGGGAACACATACCGAGCGATCAGCCATTGATTGGTATTTCTTGCGGCCCACAAAATCAAGTTTGGGCGATTGGAAAAAACGGTTCCTCGTATTGGCGTTTAGGAATAACAGCCATCAAACCAATCGGCGAAATTTGGTCGAACGTCGAACCACCCGCTGGTGCACATTTGAAACAAATATCCGTTGGTTCGAACGTTGTTTGGGCACTTGACGATTCTGGAAGATTATCCGTACGACGTGAAATTCAACCTAAAGTATTTCCCGAAGGAACTCACTGGCAAACATTGCCAGCGATGCCCAACGATCCTATTCACATAGGTATTCATTCTTCAAAACATTTCGCATTTCTTTCCCATTTTTCATCGACATTAAGGACGTTGTATGCAAAATTTCCTATCGATAGAATTCCTTTAAATTTGCACCACGCAAAGAGAATCGTGAGGTCTAATAGCTCGCGCAATTTTAAGAGCTTTTACTATGCAGAAGTCGAGATATTTATTTATAAAAATCCCAATTTTCAGTAGTTTTTCATAAGAGCGTGTGTTAAAAGTTGCAATTTTCAACATTAAATATTTCGATTTCTAAATGTTGAAGCCTCTTAAAACTTTGCATACACTTTTATTTAACATCGAAGAAGCTTTATGGAGTTTTTCAAAAAAATCGATCGTAAATTTTTTTCGAAATTTTGTTTATTATGTAACAAATACAGATTACCTCGGACAATCTTGGATTTAGAGTATGTTGTTCTCTAGTCAATTTGTAACAATTTTTTAAAATGAACTCGCAAACCATTTTGTACGTAAGAAAAGCTGAAAAAAAAATTAAGTTTTGACCGTCGCCATACAAAGTCCTTAAATGACTTTGAAAAAAAAGTAGAATTTCATGTTTTCTCGAGGAATTCTTCTGGCCTCTTTTCCCTGGTTTCTCGACGTTTTTTTTCATCTATGCCTCAGCCATGAACCTTCTCAATAATATTTGCTTTGGATCAGATCAATCAGTCATAACCGCGAAACAAGGATTCCGTCACATTTCCGTTGGCAGAGAAACCGGACAGGTTTGGGCGATTTCTGGTGCTGGAATTGTTTGTCGGAGGATTGGCATAACAGACGATAATCCCGCTGGAACAGGATGGGTCACTGGAATCGGGGTAAGTTGACGCGAGCATTAATTTCCCATTTTTGTTATTAATCATTAATTTTTCAAACTTTCTTCCCGATCATACTACAGTCCTTATTGCTCTAATTTCTACATGAGTTAGTTGTTGCTGACGTATTTTGATTACTCAATTAATTCAAATGATGATTTTCATTTCTTAGGCTAATTGGCAGTACGTGAACGTCGGAGGCCTCGTAAATGGTTCGAAATAACGATCCAAGATTATAAATTTCGAACTAAAAGCTTAATCGATCATTTACGAATGAATAAAATAGCCTAACGAGATCAGATTTGCGGCCAGTCGAATGCGCTTTATTCTCGAATGTTTACAATGCTCACTTCGCCCCTCGGAGAGAAGTCATTCGAATTATTCTACAAATCCTTCGTGAATAATTCCCAAATTTTTTTTTCTACCCAACGAATGAATAATTTGATGAATTAATAACGGAAAAATTAGACACGAGTGAATCCAACTTCCCGACGATTACTTTTAGTTTATAAAAATCGCGAATTTGATCTGAAATATTTGTAATTTATGTTGATCGTTCGAGCGATTAAGAATTGAGCTGTATATTTAAAAAATGTAATTCCTGAAATTAAGCTGATTGTTCAGTCGGAATCCCGCTATTACGAATGCGAGACAACAGCGATTTTCGAAATGCAAATTTTTCGACACGGTTTCCCCGATTGCAGAAAACCTCAGCCAGCGGATTCGTAGTCGGTCAAACCGTGTCGGAAATATTCCATTTCGAATAGTCAAGACGAGGTTTCGTGACTGATCCACCACTTGAAGAAATTCTTTGGAAAGAAAACTTATCGAAAAGATGAGAAGAGTACGATTGAGGATATCGTTGGCCATTTCTGCTGTGTCCATTCACGCATAATAAGAAACTGCACAGTATTTCGAGTGATTCGTGCTTAAATTCTCGACTTTTAAGTTTAAACGTATAATGACTTTTCGAAGGAGAATAACTTTTGACATAATCATGAAAAAAATAATGCTGAGGCTCGTTCTGAATGTAACCAAAGAGTGAGACAATGTCCGTGTATATATATACGCTATATATATCCGGTAAAAAAATTAAGTGATAAAAAGACACTAGTCCTCATAACGAATTTTGTGTTAATAATTTCTCAAGCATTTGTAAGTACAATTTAATTATCATCGACCGATCCTTTGTTTGTGGTTACGATTTGTTGTTTTTTTTTTCTTATTTTTTTACAACTATCAGAATAGAGGGTCAATAAGGAAATTATGATTAAAAAACCAAACAATTCATCATCGTTTATATCTCTGTACAATAAAAGTTTTACACAAACTTATATAAATTACACGTTTTTTTCTTCGATGTCTACTTTCTCAAGTCCACGCGTTTATTACATTATGTACATTTTGAGAGCTAAAAAAATATTTAATGGTTTCAATGACTGTCATGAATGCAACGGAAATGAGGTGGTATATTTTGTGAAGAAAATCCATGTGACTACGTCAGATTTGGGCAGCATGGAGCTTTTCAATGACATTTTTCGAATATTACGAATTACACTTTTTTTTACATTGATTCGTGAAATTATAAATAAAGTTGGGGATAGCTCGTTGTTACTTATGAAATATTAATCGCAGCTTCGGACCGCAATTGGTCTTCGTTAATTACTCGTTAAAAATACTTACTCATTTTTGCAACTGTAATAATTTAATTAATTCGTAAATACTTGAAATATCTAATATTAGCAATTGCAAGTCGAACACTGAAAAGAAAATTTTGTTGGGAAAGATCGATATTTTGTTGGATGCGTTTGAAAACGTTTTTTTTTTTTTTAAGTGACAAAAATTTTGTGATTGCAGCAAGAAATATTCTAGAAAGTCTCTTCAAGAAGCAAATTTTTGTCATTCCAATCGTTAATTTTGCTGACAGATCCGATAGAAATATTGTCAAAATTACAAAAATTTTGGAATTATTCAAAAATATTTAGTTTATCGTGTTGAAGAGAATATCGACGTTATTTGAGAAAATTTAATTTTCAATGAAGTTGTAAATTATTCGGTCATGTCGTAATGTGTATAGCGAGTCATGCCCATTTCTGACCTTACATTTACGTTGCATCGATGAAATTTTAGGCGATTTAGTGACATTACTTTTTTTACAGCTTCCAGTTATTTTTTCTTCGTTCTGTAACTTCAAAATTTTGTCACTGTTTTCACTGGCTCGACGTATTGTGCTGTTACTGTATTGGGAATGAGGTTGTTCCTTTCGCCTTGCAAACTGTGAGAAATTCCATAGAAAAAATAAATCGAGAAACCTGAAATTAAAAATTACAATTAATTCAACACAATCGTCGAAAAAAGCCATTTTAAAAAGTATAACCAATGAGACAAAAACGAAATGAATCTTGCCTATGATCATCCAAACGGCAAATCTCACCCACGTGAACGAATCGAGTTGCAGCATAAGATAAAGATTTATTAAAATACTGAGACAAGGGATGAGCGGGACGAGAGGAACTTTGAAAGCGAGTTTCGTCGCTTGAACAGGTTGTCGACCAATTGCGATTATCAGCCAAACCATAATCAGTCCGAGAATCGTCAGAATTACATAAGTCAGAACAGTTTCCCCGATCAGATCGCCCAAGTTGTTGAGAATGAAGCCAAAAATCAAAACCATAACAGCTAAGAAAAAAAAACAAAGGTAACATTATTTATAGTATTTTATAATTAATCAAAAACTCATTAACCCTCCGTGGACACACGTTCTAGAAATAACGCGCTAATCACACGGGGTCGGAATGACCCCAGCCACGTTAAACGCTTGCTGCGCTGCTAGAGTATCGTTATGAAGGGCACACAAAAATTCAGGACATTAGTTTGAACCTTTCAGAATGAGAATATCATGGTAAAAAAATTCTATCCAATTTTCAAAATGGTGAAAAAAAATCAGCAGGGAGGCAATGTGTAAAAAAAAAAAATTCTTCGGGCTCAAAGATGCGCTTGGGGTCATTTTGACCCTTGGTGACCACGGAGAGTTAAATTGCTCAAACGAAATGATTGAAAAATGTAATAACAATCGATCGACGAAAGAAAATTTCAGGAAGAAATGGAAAATAAATTAGCAAGCTTCCAAATTAAGTATCGCGTCTATCGTTACGTCTGTTTTGAACTTACTGAACGCGAGAACTCCGTAACTCGCGACCGAACTCGAGAACTTGGTCGGTTCCTTAATATTGTTGAGATTAAAAATTCTTTTGAAATAGTCCATCGGTGTTGACTGCAGCGCACTCGGCGCGATTTTCGTCTCGTACTCCAAATTCTGATATCTACCAGAGAGAAACGAAAGTTTTTAGCTGAATGAGAAACAAAACGGAAAATCATTGAAAATAATAAAGTCCAAAAATGTGACACGGGTACGAACAATAAAAAAATAAAAAAAAAGAACATTTCATTCGACTCTCGGGGCAAAAAATTCAGCAAGTAATTAAAAATAAATAAACCGTTCAACCGATATTCTCCAAATTCTATACCAACCTTCCTATTATGATACTCTATTTATAAAAAAAAAAATTAGTAATAAATCTTAAAATTTGCGGAAGTTAGAGCGTCGACACCCTTTTTTTGAAAATTTCAAGATGCCATAGAATTCGTATTTTTCTAGCAATTCCAACAAAACTCCCAGAGAATGAAGAGTTTGTATAGATTAGCATTTGTGCAAAACGGGAGCCCTGTAGCTCAAACCGTTCTCGAGTTACGAAGGTTACAATTTCACAGTGCCATAACACACACACATCCGGACATTTTTTCTAGATATGATTTTTCGATGTTTTGGGACATTTTAAGCACATTGACATTGAAAAGTGGAAAAAAAATGTTTCACCGTCACATAGCTTCCTCTATGAGGAAGCAAAATAAAAGATTATGAGGAAAAAGCAATTACCTGAGTATGAGTACGGATATTGCAACGATTGTATAAGCCAAAAGTGTTCCAATTGACATCATGTCGATTAATTGCTTAAGATTGAAAATGAGCGTCATCGCAGCTGGAAAAAAAATTATTTTTTTCTTCAAATAACAACGCCCGCATCGGTATTGATATTGAATTTCACATGTTGGTTGAAATATTTATCACTGAGCCAGTTTTTTCATAGGGAAATACTCGTCGTCTTTCTTACCCGTGAGTAATCCTGAAATAACAGTCCCGATCACTGGAGTCTGAGTTTTCGGATGGATTTTCGCGAGAAATTTGAAAATTACTCCATCACTCGCCATTGCGTAAAGAACACGAGGAAGCGGAAACATCGCACCGAGGAGACTCGTACACAGAGCAAATATGGCTCCGATATTGACGATCCACATGACAGCAGGCCAGCCAATTTGTTCGAAGACGTAAGGAAATGGAGCTTGAGGATTCTGACGTCCAACGACAAATCGTTGAAAAATATAAAAATAAATTATTGACTTCTAAATGAAACAGAAATTATTGGGTTTTGACGAATATTCAGAAATGTTGAAAATTCAAAATTTTGCTCAGGACGAAACCTCATCAGAAAACTTCGTTCCGAATTTATTTGAAACGCGCTCGACTATGCGCAGTTATATAAAAAAAAAAAAAAAAAAAAAATTCAATTTAAAAAACAAAAAAAAACCACCTGGACTATAAAGTTGGCTGAGAGTTTGATTACCTGATCATAATAAGGCCACATCATCGTGAGGACAGTGGAAATGGAGAAATAAGCAGCAAAGATAATTGACAGAGAAATAACAATAGCAATTGGTATTGTGCGTTGTGGATTTTTTGCTTCCTCTCCGGTCGAAGCGACAGCATCAAAACCAACAAAACCAAAGAAACATTTAGCTGCTCCGACCATAACACCGCCGAAGCCGAACGGCATGAAACCCCCAGCGCCTGGATTCTCAGCGCTGGCTGGTATGTCCTCGAGACCGAGTCTCCAATTTTTTGGATCAGCTAGAAAAATATAACATTTTGAACGTCGCCGAGACTTTTTTCTTTGACTTGAAAGTTTGTCCGTTGTTCTCGCAAACTTTTTTTCACCGAGGAGGAAAAAATTCAATCGATCCAACGACAAGTCTTCTCAGAATTTGAAGGTCAAACGTATAGTTTTAATTGTAATTAATAAATGTTTCTATTGCACCTTTGAATGAACCAGCGACGACGATTATCGAGATTGTTGCAAGATTGATCACTGTGAATCCCATATTCAAGTACGAAGATTCCTTGACACCGATGCAAAGTAACCCAACTAGAAGAACGACCATACCGAATGCGAAAAAATCCGGATACTCGGAGAGGAATGAAATATCAATGGGCATAATTGATTGAAGATAATCACGCATCACATTGCCAAGTAGAGAGTCTATATAGTCGCTGAGACCTCGAGCCATGCTCGCAGTGCCTAAGACAGAAAAAACAATCATTTTTTGTATTTAAATTTTAAATTATATACTTTGGACTACTTTTCTAGAAAGTAAAGAGGAAGTACAGACTTATACACAATATTTTACAAAATTCGCAGAAATTAGAGCGATTGGACGATTTTTCAAAAAACTCAAATTTTCGTAAAATTCGAAAAATCATCAAATTTAAACCGTTCAACCGATATTCTCCAAATTCAATACCAACCTTCCTATTATGATACTCTATTTATAAAAAAAAAAAATTAGTAATAAATCTTCAAATTTGCGGAAGTTAGAGCGTCGACACCCTTTTTTTGAAAATTTCAAGATGCCGTAAAATTCGTATTTTTCTAGCAATTCCAACCAAATTTCCAGAGAATAAAGAGTTTGTATAGATTAACATTTGTGCAAAACGGGAGCCCTGTAGCTCAAACCGTTCTCGAGTTATGAAGGTTTCAATTTTACAGTGCCATAAGATACACACACAAACACATCCGGACATATTTTCTAGATATGATTTTTCGATGTTTTGGAACATTTTAAGCACATTGACATTGAAAACTGGAAAAAAAAAATTTCACCGTCACATAGCTTCCTCTATGAGGAAGCAAAAAAACTATATTTTACCGAGAAATAGTGAAATATTGAATAAAACTAAGAACACCGTTCTTTTTTTTAAATTAATTTTCAATTCGAATTCAATGGGATTTCCAAAATTCGTTGAAATCCCCAATAACGTCGAAAGGCACTTTTTTTTTCGTCCTACATATCTTTGTGTATCAGTGTTTTCCCAATAAAAATGATAAGACAAAAGAATCTTTCGATACATGATAATTAAAAGCGTTTTTCGAAAGGGAAATCGTTCCAACTCACCGATCACGTATTCGAGTATGAGATTCCAGCCAATTACGAAGGCTATAAACTCGCCAACTGTCACGTAGCTGTAAACATATGCAGAGCCGGCTTTCGGTACCCTAGACGCAAATTCGGCATAGCACATACCTGAGATAACGAGACATTTCATAATTGCAGTGGATATAAATCATCACGTTGTCACATTCAGCGGATTTGTCTATTCTTTAAAACAAAATCTTGCCCAATTTTTTTTTTTCCATATACGTAGCGAAAATTGATTGAATTATTTCGTGTGACGATAGAACCGAAGAGAGCCTTGCATTTTTGCGACTAAGCCGAATATTCACAATGAAAACATAAAATGTTTATTTTTAAGCAACAGTCTGTCGAAATCGTCTATTAAAAAAATTTTCTATTCTTTAAAAAAAAATCTTGCCCAATTTTTTTTTTTCAATATACGGAGCGAAAATTGATTGAATTATTTCGTGTAACGATAAAACCGAAGAGAGCCTTGAATTTTTGTGACTAAGCCGAATATTCACAATAAAAACATAAACTGTTTATTTTTAAGCAACAGTCTGTCAAAATGGTATATTAAAAAAATTCGCCACTCCGCGGCGGCAAAATGTTTTGGTGTGTTTTGTAAAAAGGCTATGAAATCCGGCGCGAAACAAAATCCGATGGTACACGTAAGATAATTACGAAGAGAATGACCGTGAAACGTTTCGAGCAAATTGATTGAGTGGTTTTCAAACTATATCCGGTGTCAATTTTTTTTAACAGTGGTTTCTTCGCAATATCGTCCCGAAGCCGTGTACCACTTTTTTAAAAATTACACACACACAATGAATTGCCAATATTTCTAGAAATGGATTTTTTTAATTGAAAAAAATGTTTATCCTCTTGGTCGTGTAGTTTCCGAACGGTTTTTTTTCTCTTTTTTCATTTTTCGTTCCGTTTAAGTGGATTTATGGAAATAGGAAACTGCTGGTGATCGAAAAAAAAAGAATTTACATAATTATTTGATTTATAAACATTTTTATTACGATTCCCGATTATGTTCCCGAAAGGAGGCAATAAAAATGATTGAAAAACCTGAAAGCCCTGGATTACATCGCACAAAAAGGAATGGCCTGTGCATAACATTTTTTTACCTGCAAATGCCGATGCAATTGCTGCAATAAGGAATGAGATGCAGACAGCTGGACCAGCTGTTTCTTTCGCAACTCTGCCAGCCAATACGTAAACTCCAAGGCCAAGAGTCGATCCTACACCGAGTGCTGTGAGATCAAAAACTCCGAGGACTCTCGCGAGTTCACCCTTGTCAGTGTCATCGACGTCAACTCGTTTCCTCGCAAATGCACGCCACAGTTTCGTTGCCATTTTTCGAGCCTCTTAGTCGTGCCCACTGTTGGGACACTGTCAACTGAAAGAAAATTCATTCGTTTGAGTAGAACGTAGAATACGAACGTGACAACATGACTTTATTATTCGCTCTCACGTGCGAACGTGTGTTATGAGCCAAAGATACAAAAGTTTACTTGTTTTATCGCCAATTATCCTGAGTCTTGTTGCAATGCAATCGGAAACACTCTCAAGGTCATTTGAAAGGAAAGAATGCATAGCTACGTGGGTAGAAAAAATTTAATTACAATAAAAATTACAATAAAAATGCAAAAAAAAATCCGCACGAAATCCTGAACTTCGAGAATGCAAAATCTGCTCGTCTATGAATTATTTTTATTGTAATCATAAAACGTAATCGACTTTTCCTTATTATTCCAAATTTTTTCCCTCGATCCCCCTGGATTTCTCGACAAACTTGATACATCCTTATCACTCACTCCACCGCACGGTACGCGAGCAAAAAAAAAAATAACGGATTGTAGATTTAAATTGTATGAATGCACGTTTTATTCGCACGTATACTGTCGAAATTCTTTTAAACGACTTGTGTAATAGTAGATTACAGATCGCGAGAATTTCCGATTTCACTGTTAGATAATGAAGTTTTTATTGCATCAAATTCGTTGTCTCGTTTTGCTTCCTTTCTCTCGCTATTATTACGATGAACATTATTTATAATGAGAATTATTATTCACACTGTTATTTATTGTAATTCTCAACAATAACGATATTAAGCAAATAATAACGAAGAAGAAACGAGGAATCGTAATTACACGAGTGTAATTAAAGTTCACACTTGATTACATTGAAAAATGTGCTATCCTCGACACATTTAATGATTTATTCATTTTTATTGAAGAAAATAAATGGTGAAACTGGTAATTCAACTTTCACCCGCGTATTTTTATGAAAAAAGCTGATGATGCTTATCTGCAAAACTGAGCTAGAGCGAAGGAGAAGGAAACGAGAGCTTTTCATCCTGTAATTTATTCCACACGCGTACGTAGCGTTAAATTCAATTGCGAGCTCGCTATTATTACTGTGATAATTTGTTCTTTTCTACGGTCAATTTTTATTTCCAATTGGATTATGTCATTGATTT
This sequence comes from Hyposoter dolosus, assembly GCA_963921915.1. NCBI lineage: Eukaryota > Metazoa > Arthropoda > Insecta > Hymenoptera > Ichneumonidae > Hyposoter > Hyposoter dolosus. Next base: position 11,480,247 of record OY998131.1, read on the forward strand.
TTACTTGAGTGATTCTTGACTCCATTTTTTCGGCCTCATTAGAACGAGTTGCGAGTAACAAGATTACGTGTGTTGTGAAATTTCCGCCGCAATTGGTCATTGACACTTATGATCGTGAATTCACGACAGCGATATAATCGCGAAGGACTTTGAAATTGGGACTCGGTGATTTCTTTTTTCATTGGACATCGTAACCATAATTTCAAGGATAAGAACAAGGGCCGAGGACGTTTGTGGTGTGAATAAAATAAGAAGGAGCGTTTAATGTTTGTGCTTATTTGAATAATAATGGAAATCGGATTAATTAACTTGAAGAGTTATGAGCGTGTCTGGAAAAGAGAAAATCTGGAATTTCGTCAAGGGCGAGATGAAGAAAAAATTAAGCTGCTTGGACGAATTTTCAGAGACAATATTATTTCAATGGATTAAGGAGGTTGGCTACACACAACAATGTTGCCATGTTAAAAGCATAGGAACATTCTAAATTATTAGAAGTTAATGAAATTTGGTGAGTATATTCTTTAGTATTAAATATGAAAATACAAATTTTTTAAGATTTTTCTTCTACATAGTTTTCGAGTTATTCAACACTAGAGTTTACATGCATAAGCATAGGATTCAGATATATATAGGTATAGCTTTTGCATATTGTAAACTCCAATTATTCGAAAACTATGTAGAAGAAAAATTTGAAAAAAATAATGTCATCGAATTTGATGCTAAATAATGTAATCACGAAATTTAATGAAATTCTTATCATATTGTCGTATGTAGCCAACCTCCTCAATGAAATTTGGTGAGTATATTCTTTAGTATTAAATATGAAAATACAAATTTTTCAAGATTTTTCTTCTACATAGTTTTCGAGTTATTCAACACTAGAGTTTACATGCATAAGCATAGGATTCAGATATATATGTAGGTATTTATTTTGCATATTGTAAACTCCAATTATTCGAAAACTATGTAGAAGAAAAATTTGAAAAAAATAATGTCATCGAATTTGATGCTAAATAATGTAATCACGAAATTTAATGAAATTCTTATCATATTGTCGTATGTAGCCAACCTCCTTAAAGGATTTCGTGAAAAATGATTTTTTTTTGTCTCGTTCATAAAACCCGGATCGTAAACGGGTGTGGGAAGAATTCTACAATAATCAAAAGAGAAGGATGCGGAGATGAACCTGAGAGATATCAGACGTGATTAACGTTTTACTGCCCGATTATTTTACGCTAATGTCTGTGTGTCTTTTTGACGGCACCTTGACACGTCATTACTCATTCGCACGTGGAGTAAAAATATTTTTTCGCAACGGCTTTACGATTTTTTTGCACCACATACGTTTAGTGAGAAAAATATAAACGCAGACTACATCGCTGGTCGTAATTTTTTTTTTTTTTTTTCTTTTCTCTTTTCCTTCGAGACAAAGCCCGGATCAGACTGTTTCTCATTTTATTTGCTCGAGATGCAGCTGATGATAATATTACATTGTATACACGAAGATACGTCTGGCATCCTCCTTTTTTCTCTTTACCGCGATAATTCTTAGTGATGCTCAAATACTCGGAAAATCGTCTGTTTCACAATGACAATTCTCCATTTCTGTGTCACGAGAAAACAGAAAAATGATTGATATTATTCTTTAAGAAAAATATTTTTCCTCAGGCGCTCGTTCCCTTAATTACACGTGGCATTAATGCTTGGTAACGTGGTAAATGCTTAAAAGATTCCTCTCTCCATTAATTACTAATAATAATAATAATAATGTGCTACGTATCGTCTTCAGCTTAAGATCAATTTTTATCGATGCCCTATTTCAAAGAACCACTTAAAATTGTTCCGTTCGATTAGGCGAATCGTATTTCATATTTTTTTTGCCCAAGATTTTTTATCATTAAAAAATGAATTTTCTACATTATTTTTGTCTCTCTTCTCTCTTTTCGCTCTGTTTTTTTTTTTTTGCGCGATCAATCTCACCAGTTATTCGTTAAGTAACTATTTGTATAGCGATCTCTCGACTATCGTAATCGTGGATCTCTGATTCCAAGAATGATACGCTGATCGATAGTGATTGATTAGGATTCTAATGTATGCCGTTTAATTTACTTTGGTCGAAAGTTATAGCGAGCTGTTTAGTGAATAAAATTCAATCAAGTTTCATTTCCCTGGACTACAATCAAGGAAATTGAAAATTGATGGATATCATAAATTATTCTCGACTGATAATTATCCGTTTTATTAATTACCGTAAATATTTGAATTTTTTCAATGATTTATCGTACGAGAGCAAACTTGCATCGTGTCGAAAAAATTTATTTGTACAAACATTTGCTTCGCGTTTTCATGATAAAAGTTTTTATAAAAAATATGAATAATTATTCATTTTTTAAAGCTTTATAGAAATGTCGTTTTTTCGTTTTCTTTCGAGTAATTGTTAATAATTAGGACAAGCTAATCTCGTTACGATCTGTAAAATGACTAACAATTTCATCGACAATATTCATCAACCGAAGGCCAAATAAACTCAGTCTGTATATCAATTAAATTTGCTTTTGCCAGGAAGAATGGCGAATAATATGTCAAGGAAAATTAATTCTCTTACTGCTGCATCGATCCAGATCACGGACTAGTACATCATTAGATTTAAATGCACGACATACCAGTCGATCGTTGATTGTAATTATTTCTGAAGCACAAAATTCTTCTCTCAATGACACAAAAACAAAAACTGGTCTAGAGTCCTTCCTTCAATGGTGATAAAAATAATAAAAATGTTTTCGAAGAGAACGTCTCGAAATTGGAATGACAACAAAAACATTAAAAACTCTTCACATTGTAAAAACAATATTTTTTCCAGCTCAAAAATCAAAATTTCCTCATGGCATCGCAACAGAGAATAAAAAAATCATTCATATTCTTCCGTATTCGGAAATGAAAAAAAAAAAAAAAAACACGCACTTATCATCAGAATGCACTTTTTTCGGGTTGATCGTTAAAAACTGAAATTTTTTTTTTTCTTGTTTTAAATGCGCCAGTTAAATTTATAAAAATGCAGCTCGATGCTCTAGACATATCGCCTGAAATTTATTGCCCAAGTCTTGAAAAGTGACAGTAAATAAAACTAGGCGTCCTCGAGTATCCTATTTGCACGTATTGCCTCCGCTTGATTTTTCTCTCGAGTGAACAATTTATATGTAACGTCCAACGTAACAGAGTGAAAAAAAAAAAAAACAAAAAAAACGAAATGACTCTACTCACCGTGTCGCGAATTCGATAACGAGGAAATGAGAGCGAAACAAAAGAAATAAACAATTGCACAAGACCAAATCGTGGTTTGTGGGGTCAAAAAAACTTTCGCGACTGTGACAGACCGGCCAGACGCTCGTACCAGTGAATGGAATGAATTTAAAAAAAAAAAAAAACAAGAAAAAAAATCGAGATCATAGAAAAATTGATGTGGGACAGTCGATGAACCGGTCGAGTCGAAGCTTGCCGGCCAACTAATACAGACTTCGTAACCCAGTCACGATCCTCCTACTCTTCCACCTGTCGTAGCGAAACCTCCGATTTTCCAACACGAACTCCCACTTTTTGCTTTTTTTTTTCGCCAATGCATACCCGTGAGTTCCTTCAATATTCTCAATTCGTCAGAGTCTTTCAAGCCACGTCAATAAGTCGTATTCGTAGATACGTTATCGCGGATCTAAAACTGGTTTTGACAATTCGACAAGTTTACTTGAGTGCATCATGTTTAGTGATTTTTTGATTATTAACTATTTTATCTCTTTTCATTTGGTGTGCAAATTATTGGGCAAATCGATCAATATTATAATTATTTTATTATATACAATAAATAACGATTGTACATGCGATAATTATCGTGGTAATTATATGATAATTGTTCGTAATTTCATTATTTTCAATCAGCATAAAAATGAGGGATTGTAATTTTTAGAAAAATAAAGTTCTGCTTGAGAAAATGTACCTTGGACGTTTTTTGTAATTACGAAAAATAAATCAGTCAACAGCTCATCCTGACGAATGGTTCACGTGGCCGAAATGTCACCAGGTTTTTGAAAACTTGCCGGATTCGTTGCACATCCGGGACACGTGTGAAGGGATTCATGGATAAATATTTCGCAATCGAGACAAAAAGTTTGGGTGCATTTGTCGCACACGTAGACCTGTAAATAAGGAAAATGACTGAATAACTTGTCGGGAAAAAAGGGAAAAGGTTGAAATCCTTATCACGTTGTCTCGTTAAAAATCATGAAATATTTAGTTAAATCCGTATTTGCAAGCGACTTACTTTTTTTTCTGCCGTTATGTTTTTTTGGCAGCCATAGCAACAGGTGACCAGCCCTGTGTTTTGATCTTCCCGAAAATGCTCGACTGGGAATAAATAATGATAAGACCTGGCCAAGTGCGGAGCCGAGACAAGAGTCAATCCGCAGGCTCGGCACTCAACCGGAAGCTCGCAGTGTTTGCTCAAACATTGTGGACAAAGATACCCAGCGCTTGTCAATTTCGAAGAGTCGTCGACACTATCGGCGTGACTGGAAAAGCATTAATTTTCTTTTTGATCAATCCTCAAATTTGTTCTTATCCGAGATCGATTATTTCTATTATCTCTCGATATTATTCTCACAGGGATTCGTTGCGGATTCGTTGTGCGTCGCAGCGACGCACAGTTCTTAGATAATACAGTAAATATTGTGTAAATTCTTGAAATCGTTGTAATTACCACATGCAGACACTCATTGTCGTTTCGGCTGCGGTCGTTTGAAGAGAATGATGAGGAAATCCCATTTTAACGAGGGCAGCGTCGAGCCTTGTAGCCGCCGGTGGTGGATCTATGTGCGCTTGCAATTGTTCCTTGAAATGTTTATCGTCCAGCACAACACCGTGATCACCTCCGGTGGCTGTTGCCAATCTTTTGCTCACGTGTAATTCGGCCGCCAAACCTATTACGCTACATCGCACTCCGTCGGTCTTGAGATTCTGTCGGAAAGAATCTTCTCATTATTTTCATCACGATTTCAATATCAAGGACATTTTTTTTCGATAATACGCTTGTTTCCAAGCTTACGGGCTAAATATTAAGGAGGTTGGCTACATACGACGATATGATGAGAATTTAATCACATTTGGTGATAACATTATTTAGCATCAAATACGATGACACTATTTTTTTCTAATTTTTCGTCTACACAGTTGTCGAATAATTCGAGTTTGCAATATTCAAAAGATATAACTATATATATATCTGAATCCTATGCTTATGCATGTAAACTCCAGTGTTGAATTACTCGAAAACTATTTAGAAGAAAAATCTTAAAAAATTTGTATATTCATATTTAATACTAAAGAATATACTCACCAAATTTCATTAAATTCTAATCATTTCGAATTTTCCTATGCTTTTAACATAGCTACATACGACAATATGATGAGAATTTAATAAAATTTGGTGATAATATTCTTTAGCATCAAATACGGTGACATAAATTTTTTCAAATTTTTCTTCTACATAGTTTTCGAATAATTGGAGTTTACAATATGCTAAAGATATATCTATATATATCTGAATTCTCTGCTTATGCATGTAAACTGTGGAGTTGAATTACTCGAAAACTATGTAGAAGAAAAATGTTAAAAAATTTGTATATTCACATTTAATAGTAAAGAATGTACTCACCAAATTTCATTAAATTCTAATCATTTAGAATTTTCGTATGATTTTATTAAAATGGCAACATTGTTGTGTATAGCCAACCTCCTTAATTAAGTTTCTCATTCCAAGTAACATGCAGAACTATTGACAATGTTTTAAAAAATGTAAAATCGCAAGGTTTTTGCTTTTAATTATTCAAAACTTTGGAATGTTTTGAAAAAAAACAAGAAATTTGGTACTTGTATGGTTTCGTTGATATCTCCAGGATCACAAGTCGTCAGGGAACCCATAATTATCAAAATCTCTCGGCTCGAATGCGCAGGAAGTACTCGTAGAGATTTTAGAGCGAGTTCCAACGAATTCTGAAGACTGGGCTCCCCGGTCAACGTGGTGTGCATTAAATTTGCTATTTCCTGTAAATCAACGGATAGGCAATGACAATATTGCCGATGATAAGTTCCTCTGTTTAATAGAGAAACTGAAAATTCGAAAAACCCGAAAAAAGTGTGACGATCGTTTCTAAAACTCACTTTCACGTGTTTCTTCGAATTTCCGGACAAATCACTGATTTTCTCCGCCCGCTTATTTCTCGTCAGGATAATCCCAAGTTGACTGATTGGATTTTGATAAAAAAATTCTTCTATGAAGTCTTCTAGAAGCTGAAAAAAAAAATTTTGAAATTTGCATCATTGGAATGCAACGAAATTCTGTTTTTTCTCGAGCAGAGCCCAAGATTCTCATCCAATATTTGGTCAGGACATTTGAACGATCTCTTTCTAGGATCCAAACGAAAAATGGCTACGAAAATTTTCATGGTTTTTGAAACTAAACAAACGGTGAATGTAAAAAGTATTTTTCGCTCGACGCGAACGCCGCAAAGTTCAGTATCATAAAAAAAATTTGCAGAATCTTTGAAAAAAAAAAATCTTACAACCATAAGGAATGTGCACAACTTTCGGGAGTTCGATCGAGCACAACGGGAATATTGGAGCCTCAATTTGTGGCAAAATAAAAAATTGCATGATTATAACGTACTTTGATTGTGCAAATTAAACGAGTCGGTTTCAAATCCTGATTGGCCATGGATTCGGAAGTGTCGAGGATGACAAAAAGATGTCTCATCATTCCTAATCGTGCGCCGCCAACTTTTTCCAGCTGACGTTTTCTTTTTGCTTTGTGAATGATATCGGCAACGGATCCTTCCAGCATTCCATGATCGTCTTCTTTGATGGCTTCCCTGATGTGTCGTAAATGGTAGAAATAAAAGAAAACAGTAATAGATAGAAAAGCGAATTTTAAAGAAAAAAATTTTGGATTATGACGAGAATAACGGAAATTTTTTTGTATATTTTCTGAGAAACGCGTATTTGTAATTACGATTGTGGAAATATCGTTGTAAACAGCGATGAAAATAAAAACATAGCCTCTCACCATGTTTTCTCGTAACCGGTCTCCCATCGATATTCTTTGCCTCCTTCGTCATCTGCCATTTTTATTCGTAGATATTTGCTAAGATTTCAAACTGCAACAATTGGAAGATTCGAACTGGCAAACGTGAATTTTCAGTGTCGAATCATCCGAAGTTTGAACAATGTTCTTGAATTGACAGAGGCAACAGAAATAACCTCTATGCGTCCAGCGTAAAATGCTACAGACACCGCACAGCGAACGAAAGCGAACGGCGATTTTCAGAAGAAAATATGAAAAATTTCCTAGAATCTACAATTTGAACATCAGACTGACCAACCCCGTGAAAAGATATTGAATATTAAAAATGGCATCTCTCTTCTGACGCTTTGGCAGAGGGAGCAGGGCAACGACGAACAAACCAGAGTTGATGTTTCAACATGGAAATTCCGTATCAATTGGTTTTGCTAGATAAGGAGTCAGGCGAAGTACTCGATAATCTTTGTAACTTGAGGCAAATGATTGTAAAACGGTATCAATACGTTAAAATTAGATTTATCGAAGAAACCGGCAGTTTCCCGAGAAGGTGGGGTCACGCGGGAAATTTAAGCTTACACGCGATAGCTTTTGGATAAATGTGCAATAACTCAAGAAAGCAACAACAATGAAGAACAGCCGAAGAATAAATTGGAGAAGAAATGTTGCGTCATGAAAAAACAGCGATTGATAAATGAATGTCGATAATTGGCGTAATAAAGGAAAAGGTTGGGGAGTCTCCCGCCAAAAAAATGGTTGTACAGGGTTGCCGTAGTGTCGCCGTGGCGGGTGTTGGTGGCGCCACCGTCGACAGGACGCCGCGCCGCGTTATCCGCTCTGTTTTCATTCCTCCCGTGTGTCTGTATTGGCGAAATAAAATTTTACACATATCCTCTCTCTCCCGGTTCTCCTGTGAGAAAATCTTGGCAAGAGTTTCCGACAGGCCGGACATTCTCGGCACAATTAAACATATATTCGTCCAGTAAGTTTTGCAACAATTGAGCGCCGAAAATTCCGCGACATTTTCCTCCACGCTGCGAACAATCTCCAGTCTTTTTTTTTCGCACTTTTTCTCATAAATATTACGGAAATACAGGAACGTGAGTGTATGTGCATGTGTGTGCGTGAGTGTCGAGTAGCATAGAAAAAGAAACAAATAAAAAAAGCGAGAAAAAAAAAACAGGAAGTGCACGATGTGTGCGACTTTACGAACGGCCCGTACGGTGTAGGCTCCTTTTTTTCCTTTTCTTTTTGGTTCGTGGTAGAGAGCCATCTTGACGACGAGAATACAACGGCTTGTACTCTCCCTCTCGTGCGGCGCGACATATAGCCCCTAGATCTAGTTGGGAGACACGAAAAAAAGAAAAAAAACGTCGAGAAATAAGATAGTTTTCTCGACGCGAAATACCGACAAGAAACAATAAATAACGCGGCAATGGAATTGTCTCGTTTCAAGCGCGTTTTCGAGCTTTTCATAGATATATCGTGAATTTTCGGTGCAACACGGAAAAAAGAGATCAGAAAAAAAACAATCGACGCGCTTCGGTCAATTTGCAACGATATAGTCGCGAAACTACGAAAAACCGACGCTTTCCTCCCGGTTTTCACCCACGCAACAGTGAGAAATCGTCATTTTTTCGCGTTTCTTTCTCATTATTTCATTTACTCCTTCAAGTTACATTTCCGCGTGACTTTTTCCGACCCGAATATATACGCTACTGCTTTTTATTGCCAATCACCTGTGCAGCGTTTGTTAGACTTGCCGCGAACCTCTTTTTCCGCATCGCGAATTTGTGAAATTTCGATAAAATTTCATTTGTTTCTCCCCCCCCCCCCCTCCCCTCCCCAAGTTATCAATGTAATTCAAATTACTCAAATTATTATTTAATCAAACAGACAAAAACCTTCACTGCGCAGAGAAACAATTTTTTGCCTCCGCCGCTTGGTTTTTCAACAACTTTTAATTCCTTGCCTCTTTTTTTTACAATAGCCGAGTTGACGGGAATTCCATAACGTTGCAAGCAAGATGGAAGCCGACGATGGCCCGTCCTCGGCCATCAACAATAATCCAGCCACGATAAAAGGTAATCCAACGAAAGACCTGCCGTTTGACCATCGTCATTATTCGGCAATTTAAAACTGTTCCACGTGCATATTTATCGCATTATATTTGAAAATACATTTCAGCAATATTCGATCGAGACGGTGTGTCGATGAAAAAATCTGCCAAACTCTTACAATTCGTTGTTGGATTTGGTAGTGATAATTCTTTAATCGTCAACCATTTTATATCAAATTTCAAAAACACTGAACCAAATATGCCCTTCAAACTCTCGTTCGCTCATAAAGTTTGAACAATTTGGTCGGAAAGACATATTTCTATATTTATGGCTTTATGTTTATTTTTTCTAAGCCGCTCAAGAAGAAATGGGCAGATTGGATATTCTCGTTTGCGGAAAATGCCACTCGGTATTCCACTTTGTAGAAGCGTTTCAGGAGCACCGGAACAGAGAAGGCGCCTGCTCGGAAGTATCACATTTCCGTGAAAATGCAAATGTAAGCTATTTGAATGAACAACTAAAAACATTGATAAGTATTCGATGAAGAAATCAATGAAAAAGTTTAGAAAAGAGTCTTTCATTAATTCGGTGATATCGGGACTAGTGGAGCTACGAAATTGATCATTTCTCTTTGTTGATGACTCAGCAATGAGTTATAAAATGCAAATCGATAAAATAGTCATTAAAAGTTTATTGTTCGTTCGTTAATTTCGGTTTTTTTTTTTCGTTTTCATCAAAAAGCACGAACAGAAGGCACAAGTCTGGGCCTTTCTGTTGTGGAAAGACTTGCAAATACAGCTGGAAGGGGGTGACAAAGATTCAGCCAATTCTTGGAAACTTTATCAAAAGTGGTGCAAAATGGACGTCCACATTAGAGACGCCTGGGTCACTGCTGGCAAAACAATACAAACATTCAGCAAGATAAGCAACACAAAAATGCACGAGAGCCCACGTACCCAGACACAGATGAACACAACTAACGAAGGTACATTTTGAATTTTCAAAGACATCAATTTATTACAATAATGAAAGATCCGTAGCATTCAAAATTATTGCCTCGAGATTTTTTTTGGGAGTGAATTTTTTTCAATTTTGTGTTTCCTTCACTTTCAATCAGGTGGTAAAATAGTCGTTCGTAAAGTGATAAGAAATGGGCAGCCCGAAGAGGCTAAAAATGAATCGAGAAAGGAACCCTTGAAACCACCAGAATTGAAGGCTCAAAAAACTGGGGACAGTGCAGGCGACCTCAAGGACAAAACCAGAGGAAAACCGGCAATCAGGCCAAAGGTAAAATAATTGCAAAGTTTAACTGTGGATACGGAGAGAATTTGTATTCAAAGTGAAAATTCTCAAAAAATTGCTGAACATCCTTTAGACGTTCCAGTTTAGATACGAAAACCTTTCCTAAAAGAAATCGAAGGCAAACATATTTTTTTAAACGCGAAATGAAGAAAATAAACGGGAAAAAAAGTTTTTTCACCAAAATAATTGTCACTTCGTAGATTTTCAATATTTTTGCCTAAAATTTGGACCTGATATTCATCAGATCTGGTTCTTTTGTGGAAAAAATAGTAGGATAGCGCGCGTTTCAAAAAACATATTTATTCCATTATTCGAAGTGGCTTGATCTAAGAGTAGATGTTAGAGACTTTAGCGTTGGCGGCGGTGAAACTATCGTAAGATGACGATTATATCCCCATTCAAAACCGGCGACTAGTAGATATTTACGCCGAAAGGTGGTCACTGGGTGGATTCTACCCACGGTGACCACGAAGAGTTAACGCGAATTTACAATTGATGTGAAATTGCACGACGCAACAACGACAACTCGATCTTATTTTTCAAGGTGAAACCAGGCAAAATAGCTGGACAGGACGATGGTGAACCGAGCGACACGGAATACGTGGTGGAGAAAATTTTAGCCAAGCGATACAACACGAAAAAGCGATGTTCCGAATATTTATTGAAGTGGGAAGGTTTCAGCTAGTAAGAAATCCAATTTTTTATATCTTTTTCTTACGAGGAATTCCATGTAAGCCTCGAGGATACCGAAATACTAACCAACATTTATTCCAGCGAGCACAATACGTGGGAACCAGCCGAAACGGTTGGAACTTGCAAATTCCTGCTCGAGGAGTTTGAGAGAAATCTCGCCAAACAGAAGGAAATCAAAGCTCAACAATTGTTGCTTCAAAATGCCAAAGCAGCCGCGGCGGCGCGTAACGTCGCTTCGAAGACGCTTTTGAAGTCCGAAGCTAGCAAAGCTGGTCCGAGCTCTGCGGCCCAAACGACGTGCGTAATCAATATTTTCATTCCATAACTATTAAAACAAACATTTTGTTTGAAAGAAATAATATTAACAAACAAACAACACCCGGTGGCACGTTTTTCTGCTCAGCGTGTAAGCAACCCTGAAAACAAAAAAAAAATTGTTTATTTCGCAGAAGGCCGATGCGCTCGAGTAAATCAAAGGCACTGGATCAAGTGAAACAGTGGTGCGGCTCGATGAAGGACGAGGATAACGACGGTAAGATTCGCACGTTCACAAAATCACGCGATTCAGTTAAATTTCCATTTTCAAAAATAACAAATAACAAAATAATTGTAACAATGAGTTAGAATTGTTGAAAAAAATCGATGTGTACAAAATTGCCAAAAGCCAATTACTCTCTGTAAAAAAAAAAAAAAAAAACAGAGACGAGTTGTTTGGATTAAATTGGAAAATATGAATTTTCAACAGTTTTGGGAAAGCGACGCATGGAATTTTCGGAGAGTGATTCGGAGGACGCGGGAAGTAGCGCACCGAAGAGAATGAAGGGTGAGACGGGTAGCGACGACGATTGGACGGCAGAATCGGAAGAGGATCGAATGATTGGTCGTAGCGACGTGATCCAGCGTGCGTTCAATCGTGCGAACGTGCAGTCGAACGGTTCAAACCGAGTGGTTTCGAGCGGTGGGGATTTGGCGACGTCACTGGGTTTGCAATCGCCGGAGGGTCCAAAAATGAGCCAAAGTCCGGTGTTGGTGGCAAATGCGAAGGGTGTGGTAAAGGTGGATCCTAAGCAGATGCCAAATCTGACATCGGGAGTTTATGTAATGTCGCGAAAAGATGGAATAATAAAATTGGATTCTTCGCCCGGTGCTAAGTTGGCGGTGAAAGGAACGGCAGCGGCGACTCCGCAGGGTGTTTTGATGGTACAGAATCGGCCTGATTCGGTGAACACGGTTGTGCGGAAGCAGATATTGGCGACGTCGCAGGCAAATTCAATAACACCGGTTAAGGTTGTACAAAAACCGGACGGAAGTCAAGTTGTGACGCAAATGAAGGTCGTTACGAAGAACGTGACAAAAACGCCGACAGCTCAAGCGCGGGGCGGTCTCGTGATGCAACAGAAACAAGAACCTATAAAAATTCAACCGAAGCCGGATGTTAATCAGCAGATTCAACAGATACACGTGGTCACGGCTGTTTCGAGTCCAGGGGTTGGTATGTCGCCGAGACTACAGACAAGTACAACGACGACGATACGTCCGAACACCGGAGCGATTCAACGGAATCAAGATGCTTCGCGTGGTTTATTGTCGAGGCCTGCACTGCGAGGTGCGACGCCAACGAGCGTATTGGGCATGGGAGCGACGCGTACAACGGTTCGAGCCACGACTCCGAAAGGAGCTCAGACCGCGACGACTCCATTAGCAAGACAAACGTTGACGAAACGTGTTTCGGCAAGTCCTCAGGGGGAGAGAACGACACTGACGAGTCCCCAGGCTTCGGCGCCTCCTCAGATACGTCCAAAAGTCACTGTCCTAACGGCGCAATCTTCAATGAGTCAAAAAACTGTAACAAGTCCAATAGCGCCGAAACAATCACCGAAGAATCAAGCTGGCAAGCCTCAATCGTTACTCTCGCCGCAGCAAAAACTGCTGATGGCAAAGAGAAAAGCGCAGGAAGCGGTGGGTCTCGCAAAATCAGGAAATCGTGGACTATTGGCAGGCGCGAGAGCCGCCCAAGCGCGCGGTGGACGCGGAAAACCTTTGACGAATACTGGCCAACCGGGAACACCAACGAGCCTCGGTGCGGCTGCGTTGAATCAAGCAAACAACGCCAACAAGCCAAAGGAGAGTAAATTAGTTGAGGGAGATAGTTTACACATGGAATTCCACGAAGTTGGCTCTGAAGAGAGCAGCAACAGCGAGGCTGAGCCGGACATTCCACCGCAAGATTGCGATAACGCCGTTAACAAACAACCCGAAAGCCCGCCCAGACCGTTCACACTGTGTCCATTGACAGGACGCATTATCGGACCTGATGGAGAACCCATGGATGCCCAGGTTGAACCGGAAGTAGCGACCCAACTTCCGAACACAACAACGAGCCTTATCGAGACGAGTCAAACCTCCGTAACGACTACCCTCGCTCAACCAACATTAACAACCGACAAAGTCGCTACGAATTCTACGAACGTCGATACAAACACCGAACTCGTTTTACCGTCTCTTGATGCCCTCACCGATGCCGCTGGTCTAATGAGGGTCGAAATGAGTCCCGGCGGCACAACCGGTACTATTGTACAGAGCAACGAGCCGACAACTATGAATTTGGACACAGTCGCGGTCTCCACCACGGAACTTCCGTGTCTAGACGACAGCGAACCTTGTGAAACAAACAATTCGATTATCACGAGCAATGAGAATGTTTCCCTGGCGGAAACGACCGCGACCAATCCCGAAAGCATCGTTACGAGCGCCAATCTTCCCGGAAACGTTGAAAAACCACCACAAGAACAAGCCATGGAAACAACAACGACAACAACAACAACCACAACCACCGTCTCACCCGCTACTAATCCCGTGGAAGAGAAATTCGAACAAGAAAGAAGAAACGCCGCTGAAACTGAAACTTCGAATCTCGTCACCATCACCGGCGAAGATGGCGTCGTTTATCAAGTCGCCGGCCACGCCGAGGATGGACAAACTCTTCTCGTCACTCGCAGCGGAGACGGCGAACAATCCTGCGTGTATGTCACCACCGAACAACAAAACGATGACGGCTCCGTTCTCACTCTCGATCACGCTGTTGCCGAAGCCGTTGCTCAATTGATCCCTGATCAGGTCAACCTCGCTCCACAATTTTACGTCAAAGAAGCCGAGACTGAAAACAACGAAAACCAAATGGTTATGTCCATCATGGACGGCAATTCTGGCAATGTCGCCAATCAAGAAGATCCCGACGGTCAAGCACAAGTCGTCGCTCAAGTTGTTCAGGCCGACGAACCAACTCCAGGTCAGTTTTCACCAAAACATTTCATCCCCTCCCTTTCATATCTTTTTCGAAAGTTCGAAAATTCTCCATTTCCCAAAATTTCTATTCTCACCGATATCTCATCAAGGAGATTGGCTACACGCAACAATGTTGCCATGTTAAAACCATAGGAAAATTCGAAATTATTAGAATTTAATGAAATTTGGTGAGTATATTCTTTCGTATTAAAAATGAATACACAAATTTTTTAAGATTTTTCTTCTACATAGTTTTCGAGTAATTCAACACTAGAGTTTACATGCATAAGCAGAGGATTCAGATATATATATATAGGTATATCTTTTGCATATTGTAAACTCGAATTATTCGACAACTATGTAGTCGAAAAATGTGAAAAAAATAGTGTCATCGTATTTGATGCTAAAGAATGTTATCACCAAATTTGATTAAATTCTTATCATGTTGTCGTATGTAGCCAAGCTCCTTAATTTATGAAAAATATCAAGGCGTCCACTGCCGATGCTTCGTTTATTTCAATGCGACCAAATAATTGCAGGAGGTACAAGAAGAGTCGTGCTTTTATTGCCGGACGGAAATTTAATGATGACCGAAGTCGATGAGGAGCAATACGCAGCCCTGGAGCTGGACAAGTGAGAGAAAATCGAGGAAATAATATTTGAGGAAGAAGCAGAAGAAGAACCGAACAAGACGATTCCTGCTGCGTGAGAATCTTCGGAAACACGGATCTATACGAAACCAGGAATGCATGAAAAGGAGACAACAAAACAAATGAATACACGCAAGAACGAGTCGTACGAAGCAGGAATATCGAGGAATGTACATATGTAAGTGTTAACTTCGTACGATGAGTAGACCGAAAAGCCGTCGAGTTGAATCCGTGTGAATTTTCCATCAGGCGAAAAACCTGAGACAGAAAAAAAAACATGATTGTGACACTAAATACGGAAAAAAAAAAAACAACAACAACAACAGACAAAATCTAGGCTCTAGATTAAAGAACAAAAAATGCAAAGGAGAAAAAACGAAAAACGGAAACGATACGATACATGTTTTAGAACTTTGTCTCAATGTTTATCACACACCTGCTGATTATATTTTTATTCTTACGTTTAATTTAATATATCGATAACGATGCGTAAGCACAGTTATAGAATTAACCAACCATACTCTTAATAACAGGACCGAAAGCAAACAAAACATCCACACGATCTATATTCGCTCGAAAATAATGGAGAAAAAAACAACAAAATTATATATAAATATATATATTGTATTTTTTTGATCAGTTACACGATCTGGGGCTTGACATTTTCTTTTTCTAAACGGTGTTTGTTGTCAAAAGACAAATTTAGAGGATCCCTTGATTCATGGGACGAGCTTACGTTTCCCTCGTGGTCATGAAATCAAAAGTAACACAGACAACGTAATATTGTGTGAAAATCGGTATGAAACCAATTTATTATACACGAATCGGGGAAAATCCCTTAATGTTCTTATGATCTTTTTATAACCACTTTTTCCATTTTTCGAACAAAGTCTCTTTCTTTATCTCGTATTGTCGAGGATGTCAGTGGCCAAACACCGTATGCGCGATTCGAATTGCACGGATTCTTACGAAGGATTAAACATTTTCTCGAGTTTGAGGCTCCGTTGAGAATTTTTCATTTTAATTCTTTATTTTCCGCTTCTATTTCGACGTTTCATTCAAATTTCTCAATAATGCTGAAAATCAATTCTTCGGCTACTCGATACTCAACGTGGTGGGTATACAAAACAGGAAATCCCCTTATCGTGTGGACGATCGAAGATATGGAAATTCTAGTATTTTAATTACACGCGTTAGTTCTTCTGTAAATAACATTGTCACCTTAAAATCTCCTTTATACTATTGAAACGAAGAAAAGAAACAAGGATAACGATTATTATCGTTTTCGAATAAACAATATGCATGAAATGAAAGAAACAAAAAAAACGCAGTGAAATTTTTGGTTACGGGACAAGTTGACAGCGATTAAAATGGACATTTCGATCGAAAATGACAAACCCAAACGGGCCAGTGTCGAATATCTGGTTCATGAGATTTTTCATGATTTCTTTTCATCGGAAAATGGAGATTTACCGTTTTCTGGAACCAAGGGACATTCGCACACCGAGGTAATCCAATTATTCTGGAAATATTGGGTGTTGACGTTGAATAAATTGAAATTTAAACGAAAAAAAAATCAAACACGTGTTTTCTTGAAACTGAATTTCGTGATTATTCGGAGAATTCATTTTTAAATGAAACTAATGAATTTTTAATTATTAGTAGGCAATTTTCGTTCTTAGCAAATCGAAAATTACGAAATTGCTGTAGGCGAGATTAATAATACGACGAATAAGATTGAACAAGGAAGAGCAAAGCACGAAGAAAGGCTAAAAAAAATTGCCCGAGATTCCAGAGCGGTTGAATTGATCCGACTCAAGAGACGACCGATCCACGATCCTCTGGAATCGTCGATAATCGAAAAATACGCTCTCCTCGACGCAGACGATTTATTGCCAAATATCGAGAAACGAAATGTTGATTTCCGTCTCAACGATTCAGCGAGAAAACGTTGGAGCAATAATGTTTCCATCAAAAGTGACGACAGTTTGTTCAAAGTACCAGAAATCCCAGCCAAAACGGTCAGAACGATCGAGACCATTTCCCATCAACGAAAAAAGTCAAAAAACGATCAAATTTCATTGCGTTCTTCGGAGAGTACAGAAAAAAAATCAAAAATACGAAGAAGCATAATAAAAACCGAGCCACAAAAAGTTGTCCTCGTTGCTCGGCCTTCGAGCGTCAAAATAAAAAATTTCATTCCACGACAAATTTACCAAGTGAGTATCAAGAAACTAATGACTTTGTCGTTTCTCGTTGATTCACGTTATTCTTTTTCCCAATCGCCTTCGACTAAAGTAAATAATGTTTTTAGAAAACAATCGCAATAAAGAACGTGAGTAAAAAAGTTGCGAAATTCCAAGTAGAACCGAGACCAGGTAGTTCGAAATTTTCCATCGAACTTGAATCACGTTCCGGAAATCGTGGCAATCTTGCGCCAGGAATTTGTGTAAAACTGCTCGTAACATTTTCTAGCGACGATTCAGAAGATTACGAAGAGCGAATAGTGGTGAGAGTGCAGTCGGCAAAAGACGCAGTGATTTTTTTGCGAGCTTACAGAGAGCCTCCAGTACTAAGGGGAACGAATTATCGATTGATGATTTACAAGGAATTGTGCAACGACGAACAAGAGTCTTTCGAAAAAATTTCGTTGATCGGAGTAAACGGCTCTTGTGAAAATTCGTCCGATAATTCATGGAACTTGAGTCAACATACGTCTTCGCTTTATAGCAGCGACACCGTGAGTCAATGTGGAAAAAAAAAAGAATTGCTCGTTTTTGTTTTTATAAATTTATTTCGTTAAATCCATTGGTACATAAAATTACACGTTGATTTCGAAATTCCCATTTCCAGTCGGAAAGCAGTGACGATTCTGGCGAAGGACTTAATACTTGCAGTCATCTCTCATTTGCACAGTTTGAATGTAGCAAATGTTTCGTTGGCGAACAGATAATCATTGTGACGAGGTTGAAGAACTTTGGTGGTGATGGAAAATTTTTCATTATGAGCGAAATCGATTGGAATTCCATGAGCATCGATGTGAGCCTGCTAATGATAATAATGACAAGACGAGGAATAGTGATTTGTGTGCTAATTATAGCGATTGAAAAATAGGACGTTACCAATCAGAACTTGATAATTCTGAGCTGTTTCTCAATGTGGCCTGTTTATTTCTCACTCAAGAGAAACGAGGAAATTGATCTCATAACGTATTTTTCCCCGAATTCGCGTGGCGTCCAGGTGAGAACTCTCCGAGTTGTCAGCATCGCGAGAAAAAAAACATTGGAGATTCGTTGAACAACGTGAAAATGATAACAATCTTGTTTATTCGCGTTAGGTCGACAAGCTCTACATGGTTTGTGATAATCTTGCGGTCCATCCCATCGAATTGCTCGGAGACGGTGTCATGTACGATTCAAATTTAATCAAAATCGATGAAATACTTGCCGAGAACTCGGTGAGAATAGAAATTTTTTGTATTACCATTTGGCGTCTTCTTTATAATTTGGAATAAACTGAACTGACGAAAATTTCTAAAACTTTCGAAAATTGTTCGAAATTTAGCAAAATATGTAGGAGCCCAAAAGGGCCCGAAGTATTCCCCAAAGTTTTATGAGATGGAACATGATTTTGTCTATTTTTCAAATTTTCTCGAACAATTCTATTTTTCGGAGTCTCGATTGATAAATCAAAATAATGAGACAAATGAACGTTAACGAATTGTTAGAGTGGCGATCGAGACAGTGGTGAGTGGCTGGAGGAACAACCGATGGACGGCTTCGATTATAGTATGAATCTGATTATCGAAGGAGACGAAGAAATAGTACAGAAAACCTTGAAAATCGTAAATTCCAGCCCTATAGAAATGTATTATCGTTGGGACAAAAGTGTCTCAGGTACGAACGAGCCTGAAGAAAAATTGAAAAACTGTAAAAATTTGCCGCATGATCTTGTCACTGTCAACCCGGAAAGTGGAATAATCCGAGCGTGCGAGTCAATCACGTTCAAAATATCGCTTCGATTGCCGAGTACATTGGACGATGTTTACCGAGTTGTGCTCCGCTTTGTTGTCGTTGATATTCCTCTCGCTGCGATCCCTTTGGATTACGACGATTTCACGGAGACGTGTACGGAGCGTCGTCGTATCTGCGAAACTGTAAGTATTCCTAAAAACCGTTACTCAATTCACAATATAAAACGATTTATCAAAACATCGATCAGTCTGTGGATGTACGAGCCAAAGAAATCGTTGTATGGGCTCGATACGCTGGATATCAGGGTCTTCGGTCCTACGCTTCCGGTACATCGTACGAGAATGTCGAAGATGCTCGGAATCCTTATTCACGAAATACGAAATTTCCATTAAAATAAATAGTTTCCCGAAATGAAATTAAAAATCTTGAAATAAAAACAAATTCTACAATCAAAACGCGTATTTTCGTCGTCAATATATATGTGAACGAACTCTGTGTTCGTAAAAGCGAGTTTCTTTTTTATTCACCGTCGGTAAAATAGATTTCGACGTTGTCAACAACTCGTTTGAAAAAGTTCGTAGTACCGCATCGCCTCGGCAGATGACGCTGCGACCCCCACCAAATCGGCTGTCCCCTGCCATTTCAGATCGCGCTTCGTATTTTATCTCGCTATCGCGAATTGTGCGGGATTCTCTAGTCAGGAGTCCCCTATCCCCAGTGTGTGGGAAGAGCCACGGCAAACGGGAGTGCGAATACAACACACGCACGTACACGGAATAAACGCACGCGCTTACATGATACACAGATACATGTGCACCCACAAATAACGAGAAAGAGAGAAAGAGAGTGGGAAGACGGGGGCGCCAATGAGGGCGCGGGCGAAACTCCAGTCCTCGTTCTGCCTGTGGACTGCACGGACAGAGCTTCTCCCGAAGAAGGGAGAATATTTTTATCCTTTGAGAATAAGCCCATCCACCCGCCCTGTGAACTGTCAATTTCGTTGATAACGCGGGCACCCAACGGGATTTATAATATATATATATATATATATATCTACACATATGTACATGTGTATTATTGTATATTCATATATTTATAGATATATGAGTGTATATATAAAATCACGCTCTCGTAATACTTACGCCGTAAAATTGGCAAATTCGGGAATATCAACTTTATTTCTCTCGCTCCCACTACCTCCCTTGCCCTATCCCTCTCTCGTTACTCGCGTTCCCTTCTCTCAATTTTTCAAACTTTCTCATTTCCGCACGAATTCGTCGCCGGGGGCGGAGAACAGAAAATAAAAAACACTCGATTCGCGCGTGAGTGAGAGTGCAAGAGATAATAAAAAGACAGACGGAGAGACAGACAGAGTGCGTGTGTCTTGTGTTGTGTTCGCGACGCGAATAATTTTGCGTTGCGCTATGTGAACGTACGAGAGAGCCGCCGCCACCGAATGAAAGAGAGCAGAGCCAGCAAGTGTGAAACAAGTTTATGGGCTCGTGCGTCTGCTCTATCAGTTGTACACCGTCATTATAATATGTTGATATATAAATACAGATAAATATTATACTCGGATGAACGGATTACGAGAAATAATAAGAAGAGTCTAACGGCGACTCGATTTGCTGGAGAATTTCGAGACGATCAAGTTCCCGGAACATTGCGAAAAAGCTCTTCGATGTGCCAAATTCTCTAATTACAAAGCACAAGAAAAAGTCTCTCGATGTTCACCGCGTGTGTTTCTCGGATTTATCGTGACGGATTACGCGAGTGCACACCGTGAATTTAACCACGATATATAAACGAACAAGCTTTGCCCATCCACCATTTGCATTGTTGTGTTTTCGTTTTGTTTCATCGCACACCTCATTCTCGACTGCGCTTTGGAGCAGTGATATAAAATAAAATAAATAATGCCGAGTGACCGTGTAGCTAGGGCAAATTATGGAGGATTCTGAGAGATGAACGGTTTTGTCGCAAGACGCACGAGACGACGACGATACGAATTTTAAAGTGTAACAACAACACCAACACTGAAAATACATCGATAAAAAAAAAAACGACACTCGGAGGAAGCAAAAATCCTCGTATTCTCATGAAGAATTTCGTTGAATTTTTCTCGGTCTTACAGCGGTAGGAAAAACACCCGAAATTTTTTTCTTTTTCGTTCGTAACTTCCGGTCGTGTGGTCTCGATCTCGAGGGATATTTCATATCCCTCGAGGGGCAGCGGAAAAAGTAGCAGAAGAAACGAATCGAGACTAAAACGGAGCGTCGAAAAAAATCAGCCGAAAAAAGAGAAATCAATTAGCGAAAAAAAAGAAGAAGAGAAAAGATTTCTACACGTCCGTTACTTTCTCCGTCCGTGGGTAAATAAATCGGACTCTAATTTTCACTTCTTTTACTTGACCTTAGAAAACACACGCGGGCTATGACGCTTTTCGCGGTCAGCCATCATCTTCCTCTCTCTCTCTCTCTCTCTCTCTCTCACTCGCCCTCTTGGCTTTAACAAAATTCTACGTCGTGAGGAAGTTTGTATACGAAATGTTGATATATGTATAGATACGAATAGACCTACATACGTATATGTAAATATATGTGTAGAAAGAGGTTTGAAAACGATTTCGTACACTCGGGCTGCTAAAAATAAATAGTATGCGTTGAAGGAGGACAAAAGACGAGAAGAGGAAGAGACAGAGAGGAAAACACTTGAACGTCATTAAATGACTACATGAACGGTCACATGCATGTATATGTACATATTTATAAATATGTATCTATATACATACGTGACTGACTGTTGCTCTCTCCCGTGTTGTTGTCTATATTTCGGTTGCTTTTCGATTGACACGCTCGATTGACCCATCGGGACGCCTACACATATTTCTTGTGGGAGAACTGCATATTTCCTCTTTTTTTTTTTGTACTTTTATGAATACCAAGGGCACATAAATAGTTTATTACTGCTAATAATCTCACAACCAGTTTTCTTATAATTTGTCTAACGTTCACGAAAAATTGGAATCGTAAATTTTCGAATAGGTACGCGTAAATAATGTTTTTTTGCGAAATTTACAAATATCGGAATACAGTAGTCAGAAAAGGGTCGGGATCGCGATGTCCGTGGGAAACCATCAAGTCTTTATACTTTGAATGTTTCAATAGTTTTAAGATGATCGATCAGTCACATCGAATTTACGAAATTAAAATTCTTCGATTTCGTTTGACTAATCAAAAAAAAAAGCTCTGTCAGCGTACGCGGGACGATGGCAAAATCCGCTGAGAGGGGCTTTTTTTTATTAGTGAAACCGTGTCGGAAATAATATTCAATTTCGAAAACTGCAGCTATCTCTCTCGCACTCCCAATGGCGGGATGTATACCGACTCTGATCCATTATCTTAATTCGGAAAAAAAAACACACTTAATTTTTTCGTAAAATTGAGATTTTTTATAAAATTGCGTCTTTTTCATCGGGAGTTATTCAAGTTTCGAGTCCTCTGAAGGAGACTATTGCATTTTTATTGTTTGAATCGTAAAACTGTGAAAAATGGAAAATAAAATTGAATGAATTTAACGAAAGTGGCAGAGGAAAACAAGAATTGTAGTATTTTCGTTAGGTTTCGTCGTCACGGCGTCGTCGTGGTCGTTTTTGAAGGAGGGTGGTAGTGCGTGCGACATAAACCCGCGAGAGCTGGAGGGATATAAAGATAGATAGTACGATTTTAGTGGAACGAGAAGGTGATAGCTGTGGAGAAGGAGGAAAAGGAGGACGAGAACGCTTACTGACAGAGGGCTCACCCGCTAACCGAGCAAGATGGCGGATCTCGAGGCGGTCCTGGCTGACGTGAGCTATCTAATGGCTATGGAGAAGAGCAAATGCACACCAGCCGCAAGAGCTAGCAAGAAAATCGTTTTACCTGATCCTAGGTACGTCCTTCTCGCTCTTCCATCTAAATAATTATGTGGATACACATAAACAACATGTGACTATGTTTATGTATATTATGACTTGCGTCCTTTCTCTGAATTCCGTCCATTTCGCAGGAACATGCAACGTAAAATTTAGGGAGAGCTACGATTTCCATGACCAATCCAACATTCCGTGTCGAATTTTGCTTCCTCATAGAGGAAGCTAATGTGACGATGAAATTCTTTTTTTTTTTCCAGTTTTCAATGTCAATGTGCTTGAAATGTCCCAAAACATCGAAAAATCATATCTAAGAAAAATGTCCGGATGTGTGTGCGTGTGTGTGTATGTTATGGCACTGTAAAATTGAAACCTTCATAACTCGAGAACGGTTTGAGCTACAGGGCTCCCGTTTTGCACAGATGTTAATCTATACAAGCTCTTCATTCTCTGAGAATTTTGTCGCAATTGCTAGAACAATACGAATTCTACGGCATTTTGAAATTTTCAAAAAACGAGGCTCGACGCTCTAACTTCCGGAAAATTGAAGATTTATTACTAATTTTTTTTTTATAAATAGAGAATCATAATAGGAAGGTTGGTATTGAATTTGGGGAATATCGGTTGAACGGTTTAAATTTGATGATTTTTCGAATTTTACGAAAATGTGAGTTTTTTGAAAAATCGTCCAACCGCTCTAATTTCTGCAAATTTTGTAAAATATTCTGTATAAGTCTGTACTTGCTCTTTACTTTCTAGAAAAGTTGTCCCAATTATATAATTTTAAATGTAAATGCAAAAAACGCTGCAAATTGTTTAACATTATGCAGAATTACGCTTTATGCACCGATCCAGAAAATTTTAATCACACGGACAGTTTTTATAAAATTGTGAACATTACATTACGCGCAAGTTCGAAATTTCGACGAAAACGTAAATTGTACCGACATATTTGGCACGATCGCGCGTAACACATGATGCGGTTGGCGGACCTAACCTCACTTTTCTTCTATCATTCGGGCCTCGTCAAGAAACTTATTTTTGAGTCTTGAATACTTTTTTAATAACACGTTTACCACGATGTGCGTAAGATGAGCAATAAAAATGAAAAAGTGAATATTCGATACGAATCAGAGAAGCTCAAGCCATTTTCTTTCTTTCAAGAACTGCGAATAGACTTTCGAATATATTCCCGATGATTCGAACGCCATCGTTTGATTTGATCATTTACGAATTTTATTTTCGCAACGCGACATCCAATCAACTCGGTTTTAAGTTAATTTAAAGAGAGAAATTAAGTGACTCGCAAATTATTGCGTAATTTTTCGATGCGATTAAACGATGGGCGGCCTGAATAAATTTTTTCTCGTTCCCAATAAGACGGCTCACAGAACAATGAATATTTTTACGTAACGCGAGATGCGACGCGATGGGAAATAAAAATGGTCATACGCTCGTGGAACGTATGAACGATATTTTCTTTTATTTGTTTAATTATGGTTTTTTATCATGAGCTCGATCCGCGATTGCTGGCGAAATTGTTTTGCATTCAAATCTGGTGTCCATTTTTTTTTCCTTTTTTCTATGAGCACAATTCCACGAAAGAGAGAATGAGGGAATGAGGAAAAAATGGCGTGTTACGCGGACGAGTCGGCCTGTGTTTATAAACACTGCTGTGTGTCACTGAGCTCGCTTTCTCTCTGTACATCGATCTAGGTAAGGCGACTTGTCGGTGCATTCACCGAACGTCGCCAACCTTTTTGGCAACCAATTCTTCTCGTACTCTTCACGCTTCCCGGAAGTTTATAGCGAAATTTATTAACCCAACGTTCGACCCTTATAATTTCGATTTTGTTACAGAATTTTTTTTTTATTCCTTTCAAATGGATTTAATTGAAACAAAAATAAATAAAAAATTCTGAACGAACCGTAAATGCGTCTGTGAATAAAAATGGAAAAAAACAAATTCAAATTTCTTTTAGAAATTTGATTCTTTTCGGAAAATCGTCTCCGGAACCGAAACTCCGGGCAAAAATGCAGCTTTCTCGGTAGATTCGGTGCAAACAATGATTATTCGTTCGGGAACGTGGCTCTAAACGTGAGACGAACTGAAAGTTATAAAAACTTAAAATTTCATGTGCAATTTAAAATTTTTTCCATACATTTGGATATTCGAATAAAATTGGAATATTTTGATGCTCGTTCGATAATACCGAGCGAGCGTAACTTTGAGGGGATTACTTAACATCTTTTTATTTATTTACCTTTTGGTAATCCTCGGGGATTTGATTAATGTCTTTCCGGTTTCTTCCAGCTGCATAGCCAGTAAAATCGAATAGGAAAGAAAAGAGAGATTGTCGTCAAAATTCCATTGTCAACTCTGAGCTTTTGTCCCCTGCATGGAAAAAGTGCTGAAAGTTTTGCTACCGGAAAGAAAAATCCATTAGACCGGATCACAGTTGGCCTATTTTTGAACTTTCTTCTAATTTTTCGTTTTGCACAAACGAAGAATCTTTTGATGCTCCAGTCAACAGAATTCCATTTGTTTTGCTTCCTCACAGAGGAAGTCATCTGACAGTGAACATTTTTTTTTCCAGTTTTCAATGTCAATGTGCTTCCAATGTCCCAAAACATCGAAAAATCATATCTAGAAAAAATTTCCGGATGTGTGTGTGTGTGAGTGTGTTATGGCATTGTAAAATTGAAACCTTCATAACTCGAGAACGGTTTGAGCTACAGGGCTCCCGTTTTGCACAGACGTTAATCTATACAAACTCTTCATTTTCTGGAAATTTTGTTGGAATTGCTAGAAAAATACGAATTCTACGGCATCTTGAAATTTTCAAAAAAAGGGTGTCGACGCTCTAACTTCCGCAAATTTTAAGATTTATTACTAATTTTTTTGTTATAAATAGAGCATCATAATAGGAAGGTTGGTATTGAATTTGGGAAATATCGGTTGAACGGTTTAAATTTGATGATTTTTCGAATTTTACGAAAATCTGAATTTTTTAAAAAATCGTCCAACCGCTCTAGTTTCTGCAAATTTTGTAAAATATTGTGTATAAGTCTGTACTTGCTCTTTACTTTCTAGAAAAGTTGTCCAAATTATTTTATTTCCTTCGGATAAAAATTATTATTATGGAAATCATGAGACATAATCAGCCAAGCTGAGATTTTTTTGCGTCAGCCCTTTTGCATTTGACCCCCATCGCTATGCTGCTGAGTTTTCGCCTCTCCCCCCTCTCTCTCTCTCTTTCTCACTCCCGCTCTTGCTTTATTACGTCGTCTTTGCGTCGCGAAACAAATTGCATTTTAATAACCCTCTCTCTATGCACGGAGCCTCCAACTCTCGGTTATTGCTCTACAAGAGTGAGCACTGACAGAAAAAAAGTATACGTACACACGCAACGAAGCCTTTGCTTTCCATTTCCTCTGAAATATTCATGAAGTAAAAATCTTGTGGTCCATTCGAGGCTATGAGCCATCTCCCGTTTCCGGAAGCTTTTTATCGTCTTTTTTTTCTCCGCGCGTGAAAAGGAATGCCCTGCTCTTCTTCTTATGCCCCCGTGCAATATTTTTCGTACACTATTTTTTATTTCGGTAGTAAAAAGAATCCAAACTTCTGTGTCTCGTAAAAAAAAATAAAAAAAATTCAGTATTTTCTCGGTAAAATTTTCATCGAAAATAAAAATTCAATTTTTTCTTGTAAATAAAATATTTTTTCATTCCTTTCAAATTTCGACTTTTCGAGTCTTTGAAATCATATTTTTTTTTCACGTATTCATTCATTCATTTCGCTCGAAATAGCTGACGAAAAACGACCCACGAGCCTGACCTTGTAAGGACCAAAATATTATGAAGCAATTTTTGTTTTTTTTTCTTCTTTGCATACGTTCCACAACGAACGAATATTCACGCAGGAAAGTGAGAAATTTCGGGCATCGGTACAACGAGTACCAAGAACATTTACCATTTCATTCGTTTCTCGTTCTATTTCGCCTCGAGAAATTGCTCGAATCCGCGCGGAGCATAAACCACACATGCTACGAGTTGCTAACTCATAATCCTCGAAATAACAATGCATGAAAATTTTGCGAAACACTCGACACATTACACCTGCATGTACGCGCCGTTAATTTCTCTATTAAAAGAGCGCTCCTAACGATTAGAATTGTACAAAGCGAAAATATTTCCTTTTGATGTTTCTTTCGAGTGAATTGGAACCTCGATTCTCGCATATGGACGTTTGTCCACTTGCAGTAAATTTGTTTACTTAATAATAATGTTTAACCCTAGAACGGGGTAAGCTGGGGTAAAAAACGACCCCAGACGAATTTAAATTCCGCGCTCTTTCTCCCTTCGTTCTCCCGTTGTTTTAACGTTTTTCTGCATTTTTGACTAATTTTTTACTTGAAGCGAAATTGCCCCAGGCTCACGTGATCCTGCATTAAAAAACAAAAAGAATGAGCCCGAGTTGAACCCTTTTCCTTAAATTTTACCGGAGATATTAATTTTTCAAAATTGGGGTCATTTATGACCCCGACTGAAAAGAATATTTTGTTGAAAAAGATCGATATTTTGTTGGATACGTTCGACCAAACGTTTTTTTGAATAATCTCAAAAATTGTGTCATTGCAGCAAGAAATCTTGTAGAAAGTCTCTTCGGATGGAAATTTTTGTCATTCCATTCGTAAATTTCGTTGACAATTCCGTTAAAAACAAGAATACTGCCAAAATAACGAAAATTTTAGAATTATAAAAAAATATTTAGTTTACCGTATTCAACAAAATATCGACGATTTTTAATAAAATTTTATTCTCAATGCAGTTTTCGAAACTTTGTTTCAAACAATTTGTAACAACTTTTTTTAATCAATTTAGACTCTCAAAGCATTTTGTATGCAAAAAAAAGTGAAAACAATAATTTAGATTTGACCGTTGCCATACAACGTCCTTGAAAGAGCTCGTCCTATATAAATAAATATCTTAATATATATGGACGTATATCAACGTATCCCCTTAATCCTCGAGAACTCACCCCTTTTGTCTCTCATCTATATTCTCATTTTCTCTCGGGTGCTCCTCGCTCTCATCCAAGTGGACGATGAGGGTGGCCTCGAGAGACCATCTCCAGAGTTTTCGACGTGTCGCTAATTTTCTAAAGATACTTTTCTCTCTCTCTCTCTTTCTCTCTCGTATTCTCTGTCTTTTCTCCTACCAAGAGTCGGCTTCAAGATGGCCACTGAAAAGAGAAAAGAATGTGCTCTCCTCAAGGCAAAGAAGCCAGAGAAAGAGAGGCGTATGAGTAGGTCATTAGTTAGTTGAACTAACAGGGAGGACGAACCTAATGTTTTAACGACGAAGTATAAGAATGCTTTCTCCTGAAAAACGTGGGCCAAAAATAAAATAAAACGAATACGTGAGCATTCCTTGGCGAAAATATTCACATAAAGTAATTGACTTGATTCTTTGAAGCCTGTTTAAAAAATCCCCCTTGGAAGTATATGAAAGAATTGATCGATACATCGAAACGAAATCAAAGGAAACGATTCGTTCCGATTGGTTCGGACAAAAAGGTTCTCTGAAAAGTTTTACAAGCAAATTTCCCGACATTCTCTCGTGTGTGTAACTGAACGAGCATTCAAATTTTTTTTTCTTTCGTTCTTCACGTCAGTCGGGGACGTAAGATCTTTTGATTACTTCATATGCAAAAGTACTTGAGCAGAATAAAGACTCGTTTCGAGTTTGTCGAGCTGACGATCTCGTGCGAATTTTTTTTACACCCTTGCGTTGTCAATGCCCGCGATAATTATCGGTGATTTTTGCTACAACGATCTGAATCAATTTCTATTGAAATTTACATGTGAATTTTTTTTGTCGACCGGAAATATTGTTTATTTATCGCTACAACGATCTGAATCAATTTCTATTGAAATTTACATGTGAATCTTTTTCGTCGACCGGAAATATTGTTTATTGCTTCCTCATAGAAGAAGCTATGTGACGGTGAACATTTTATTTTTTTCCAGTTTTCAATCTCAATGTGCTTAAAATGTTCCAAAACATCGAAAATTCATATCTAGAAAAAATGTCCGGATGTGTGTGTGTGTGTATGTTATGGCATTGTAAAATTGAAACTTTTATAACTCGAGAACGGTTTGAGCTACAGGGCTCCCGTGTTGCACAGATGTTAATCTATACAAACTCTTCATTCTCTGGGAATTTTGTTGGAATTGCTAGAAAAATACGAATTTTACGGCTTTTTGAAATTTTCAAAAAAAGTGTGTCGACGTTCTAACTTCCGCAAATTTTAAGATTTATTACTGATCTTTTTTTTATAAACAGAGTATCATAATAGGAAGGTTGGTATTGAATTTGGGGAATATCGGTTGAACGGTTAAAATTTGATGATTTTTTGAATTTTACGAAAATGTGAGTTTTTTGAAAAATCGTCCAACCGCTCTAATTTTTCAAATTTTGTAAAATATTGTGTATAAGTCTGTACTTTCTAGAAAAGCTGTCCAAATTATATAATTTTAAATGTTAATACAAAAAACGCTGCCAATTGAAATTTGCAAATTGCTTCCTCAAGATGCTCAAGATGCACGATGCTCAAAGCTTTCTCTATGAGGAAGCCAATTAAATTAAAAATATAGCTTCCTCATAGAGGAAGCTATATTCGCATCGTGCATCTTGTGAGCATCTTGTTTTTTTCTGCAAGGGCGAATAATCATTTCTGGAGAATCGTATTGAAAGGATAATAACGTAATACTGTGTCAATATAGAACGAAAGTACTGTCAACTTTTTTTTTCATTATTACACGTCATCGTAACACTTTTTCGTATCGTCGATTAGATTAGATTAGATTATCCAGATTACCGTGGCACATATCAGCATTCTGTTGACTCGAGCTCTCGCCCTTTTTCTTCTGGTAATTTTCATTCACCGAACGAACACGATGGTTGAAGGAGCTTCCCCAGACCAAGGCAAATAAAAACAGAAGACTCGGATCTCATGGGAATTTAGTTGCGCGAAATAATAATGAAGAGTCGCTCGATTAGCCAGTTCAAATTTATACGCTTGCATTTTTTTCGCTCATTGCGAATAAAATTCTTTTAGAATTTTTTAACCCTCCCTGAACTATATGTTTTTAAAAAAATCCCCTACACACTGGGGTCACGTGCACCCCAGCACTTTGAATCGATGCAGTTGACTCGCTATTCGTCGTAGAGAGCTTTGTTTTTTTTTTCATTTGATCGTTCGAATTCTGAAAAATAAAATGAAACATTGAGAAAAAATGTAATATTCATTTTTCACGGTGAAAAATGGAATTAAAAAAATTAAAAATATAATCTTCGAATTTTTCACTATTTAGTGGGGGTTTGTGGGGAAGCCCTGAGTGGGGTCCTAGGGTTAAATGACGTTTTCGAACGGAGCAACACGAAATGTCGCTGGAAAGGTGAACAGTTTTAAAGAAATTTATTTCCAAGCTCGAAATCGAGTTTTTGCCAAGTCTGAAGGTCCGAGACCGTGCGAGGGGAGGGGGGAAAGAAATGTGGCTCAAAAAGAGAAGCCTTATCGTTCTCGGTGGCATTAAAAATTCATGGAACGTTATGGCGACGGGGTTGAAAGAGTGCGAGAGGAGGGAAACACAACGCTACGATCTTGGCTCGGAAAACACTTTGTGGCAAGAAGCGTCACTTGCAAAATTGGCGAAAAACAGACGCGGAGCTGGTAAAAGTAAAAGAAAAACTATGGAGATAAAAAAAAAAGGTAAAAAAGGAGACAAAGAGGTAAGAAATGGAAAGGGCAAGGGACAAAAAATGAAACGAGAACGAAAGGCAAAAATAAGTTAAAAAAAAAACGTCGAAGAAAAAAGAGAAGGAAATATTGCTAAGACGAAAAATGTGTTTGGAGTTTTCTCTCCTTTTGCCACTCTGTTGCATCGGACTTAACCCTCGAGGGGCAACGAGCGGAGGAGGGCGAACGCTTGCCCAGAAGCTTGTACACAGCTCCCTGCACCTCATTCTCTTTGCACAAAAGCCTTTGCGGTTCGTATACTTCTTGTACACCCTCTTTCGTCCTCTTCTCGGTGAAGATGAGCAAAAAAACGCTGATAAGAGGAAAAAGAAAACGAGGAGCGAGATGAAGGCAACTTCCTGAAGAATAGCAGACCAACTCGACTTAATACTCAACCGACTCGTCCTCTTCCCCAATTTTATTCTCTTTTTGCTTCCTCGTAGAGGAAGCTATGTGACGATGAATTTTTTTTTTCAGTTTTAATGTCAATATGCTTAAAATGTCCCGAAACATCGAAAAATCACATCTAGAAAAAATGTCTGGATGTGTGTGTGTGTGTATGTTATGGCACTGTAAAATTGAAACCTTCATAACTGGAGAACGGTTTGAGCTACACCTATGAAACTTGTAAATGTTAATAGTCCAATAAATAGCTTCTTAACCGTCGTGAAATTTGTACACGACCTCCTGAATACTTCATGTAAAAACATACCAAATTCTAAGAATTCTATCATCATTGCTTCAACTACCTTAAGGGTTGAAATAAAAAATGATGAGAAAATTCTGAAAATTTAGTATGTTTTTGTATGAAGTATTTGAGAGGTCGTGTAAAAATTTCACGACGATTAGGAAGCTCGTTATTGAACAATTAACATTTTGTTAAAAACCATTTTTTAAACAAATAGAAAAAATATTAAGCAATAAACTTGGTTTTGTTTCCATTGCTTTCGGTATATTGTAGATATTTAAACATTGAGAGGTCAAAAAAAAAACTTATCGCAAAGTTATACCAGTTTTCAAAAAACTAAATTCGGCTACATTTAATTTATTAATGTTGATTGTTCAATAACGAGTTTCCTAATGGTCATGAAATTTTGACACGATCTCATAAATACTTCATACAAAAACATACCAAATTTTCAGAATTTTCTTATCATTTTTGATTTGGCATTTTTTAATTTTCAAAAAAAGGGTGTCGACGCTCTAACTTCCGCAAATTTTAAGATTTATTGCTATTTTTTTTTTTTTTTTACAAATAGAGTATCATGATGGGAAGGTTGGTATTGAATTTGGAGAATATTAGTTGAACGGTTTAAATTTTATGATTTTTTGAATTTTTTGAAGATGTATTTGCGTTGTTCCCATAAATTCTTATTCTTCCCTTAAACATTTCTTGTCGTTGTTGTTATAAATTTTGTTTTATTAGCCCTTTGAACTATTTTCTCCATGCCCATAACCCTTGGTGAAACGAAGGCTGTCCCACTTGAGAAAATTGGCAATAAGTCCGTCGGGTCTCCCTCGAGTCGAGCCAGCGCCAATTCCCTTCTCCTGCAACGAGCGTTTTTTTCATTTTAAACTTTTTTCTCTCCTTACTCTTCACCGTAAGGGCTGCAGAAACTGGGAGAAAACGGTCGTAAGTTTTTTTTTTCAGGATTCCCGTGATACTGTTTTTTTTTTTTACGAGAGACAGAAATCTCTGATTTTACAATTTTTATTTCTTTTTTTTTTATTTTTATTTTTTATTTTTTTTTCCCGCCAAAAAAGACCCGAGATAAAAATTGAACGAATGTGTGGTTTCGATCGTCCAGGAGCGTGGAGACACTCGGCTCGACGGATCAATTGATACGAGAAAAAATTTCATTCGATAAAGAAACTCACGAGAACTGTTGAAAAATGCAAATGAGAGGAATTTTCATTTGGAGATAATGATGAAAAATTTCACAAGCAAATGCGGGGTTAATTTGGAGACCTTGGTAATTTAGGATTTCTTGAGCTAGGAATGTGACACTCTTCGCGTATCGTTAAATTATACCCGAAGACCGTGGCTCCAGGATTTAAGTTTTTACCCCGAGTTATCTTAATTTGACAACGTAGACGTAGGAGATAAGGTTAGAAAAGATATTTAACCGAGACAGAGTTTTATGCTCCGGAGGGTTGAGAAGAATAGAGAGAAAGAAAAGAGAGTAAGTTTCCATAGCGTGGGCTTTCGACCCGGTGTAGATAATTTTTTATTCCGTGCCAGAGTGAATGAAAGATTGAGTTCACCGAGAAAAGTCTTCGAAGAGGGTATATAGAAAGGTTGCTGAGTAAAAGGATGTCCTGCTTGGATGTCTCTCTCCTCCTGTCAACGCCCTTTCCCACTCGGAACCCCTGCATTTTTTTATTTCGTGCCCTCCTTTCCCTCTGAATTTCTTTGTGTAACTCCTGCTTTTATTTTTCCCTCGATACAGCATCTTTGCAAAGGATGCATTATTTATTCGCTTTTTCCGACAGCGAGTCTCGCTTTTCGTGAGCAAATTAATTTTAATTAATAAAAAAAACAAAATGTAAACGAAACTATTATGCATTCCTGCTGATTATTACGTGGGTCGAGTCATTCGTTCAATTAACTTCGTTATTAAGGAAATCCTTTCGCGGAGGGCCGTATTTTGTCCGCGCATGAGAATGGCACTCGTCTTTTGTTCAATATTGAAAATTATTACTGTCAAAGACGGTACTTTTTATATATGTATATATATATTCATCAGTCAGCTGTTACGCAACGAACGCAGCAAATTTGCCAATTTGTATTGCCAAACATAACCCTTGTGATATTTTTTCAACTCTTATTGTTAATATTTCCGTTCAACATCCGATTACCCCTTATTTTTATCGTCGTTACGAATTCCTTATAATTTTTTCTACGAGTGAAACAGTTTGTATCAGAAATTTAGAGATTTAAGTCTGTAAATAATTGAATATAAATGTGATAATCAAATAATCTCCATAAGCTTTCGTATAAATTTTACGTTTTTAAAAGTTATAGTTCTTCGTTAAATGTTCGATAACGTGGCTTGGAATTTTTGCAATATCATCGCGGATGCACTTTTATTTTATTGTAAATAAAAACCAGTTAATTGTAGAGTAGCCGGGTTCGTGAAAGGAATACCTTAATTCAGGGGCTTAACTCTTCGGTATTATGTATTGTTATGCTTTCGTACAATTTGATGTAGTATCATTATATTATTTTAATTAATGGAGTTTAAATATTTTGAGAACTCTGAAGTTACGATTTAAAAAAATGTCCCTCGTTCTTGCACAGTGTTCGTGAATTTTTTTCGTTATTTTACGAACCTGACCAATG
Organism: Hyposoter dolosus; assembly: GCA_963921915.1. Classification (NCBI taxonomy): domain Eukaryota; kingdom Metazoa; phylum Arthropoda; class Insecta; order Hymenoptera; family Ichneumonidae; genus Hyposoter; species Hyposoter dolosus. Next base: position 11,514,388 of record OY998131.1, read on the forward strand.
AACGTTGGGAAATAAGCAGAGAGTGCTCTCGTTTGGTTGCAACAATTTTTCAACGCGCAAGAGGCAAAGAAAATTGAGAAGGAGAAGGAAAATTGAGGAAATGAGAGGATGGCAGGAACGAAGAAAAAAATGAGTGCGATAAAATCTCGAGTTCAGGAATTAATGAACGGGAAGAAGAAAAAAAAATGAAGCGAAAATATTTGTCCATGGAAAAGTTACGGGGAAATTTTTTTGGATAGTCCAGTTGAAATATTTTTTTTATAGTGGCCTCTCCGTTCATTAAACTCTGCTTGGCTGATGGGGAAACAAAAATCTGTCGTCGAGTCTCGACTGAATGTACTCTGCGCGCAGCAGCAACAGAACCGATCGATTTCGCCGGGGGAAGGAGTCAAAGCTTTGCACTTCCTGCATAGCCGGAAGTTTTTCCCACTCTTCTCCTAAGGGAATCCCCGCGCCTCTCCTGCTCTTTCTTCTTCTGCTCGATTTCCCTCCGATATCACGTGTTTGTGTTTGTGACGGTGCCAGCAATAAAGCTGATTTCAACGAGTTCTGTTTGCTCCGGAGATAACTAAATATCGACACTTATCACCAGCAACGAGCTGCTAATTCTCCAAATGACAACCATTCAATTAATTCCCACTTTGTCGCAGCCATTTTTTCATATCAATCTCCCTGGAACAGAAAATACTCCTCCATGCCCAATATTCAAAAATTCATAAATAATGTATTTACGAATTTTTGCTGTTACTAATTTTCAGCAGATACAAAATCATTTTTTCTCTGAATTTTAAAACGTTCCTCGCACGAGTTAATTCCTCGTTTTCGTTCGAAAAACTGCGCACAAAAATCGAACCAATTGGTGAATCAAATATTTTCATTCTTGACGAATTGGAAACAAAAAGAAGAATTTTCAAGGTTTTCTCATTGGCCACTTGGACATGTTCCTCTGATTAACGACGCAACAAACGGATATTGATAAAATAGAAATTGGACTGCGAAAAATGTCCAAAGGACGTTCGTACGTTACGGAAAATCCGTTAGATGGCGATGACCTCGAAAACAAATGAATTTAGCTCGAAGCTCAAACTTCAGGGATTGAGAACTGTCCACTCGTAAACTGACTATTCCCAACAGTTTTTTCTTTCGGCTCGCTCGGTACCAGAAGAACTTCCTTAATGCTCCACATCAAATTTCAACTCGAATGAACTATTTGCAGCGTTTTTTTGCATTTACATTTGAAATTATATAATTTGGACAACTTTTCTAGAAAGTAAAGAGCAAGTACAGCCTTGTACACAATATTTTACAAAATTTGCAGAAATTAAAGTGGTTGGACGATTTTTCAAAAAACTCAAATTTTCGTAAAATTCGAAAAATCATCAAATTTGAACCGTTCAACCGATATTCCCCAAATTCAATACCAACCTTCCTATTATGATGCTCTATTTATAAAAAAAAAAAATCAGTAATAAATCTTAAAATTTGCGGAAGTTGGAGCGTCGACAGCCGCTTTTTTGAAAATTCCAAAATGCCGTAGAATTCGTATTTTTCTAGCAATTCCAACAAAATTCCCAGAAAATGAAGAGTTTGTATAGATTAACGTCTGTGCAAAACGGGAGCCCTGTAGCTCAAACCGTTCTCGAGTTATGAAGGTTTCAATTTTACAGTGTTTGCGACATTTTAAGAATATTGACATTGAAAACTGGAAAACAAAATTTTCACCGTCACATATAGCTTCCTCTATGAGGCAGCAAAAATTATACGTTTTCATATAAACATATGGTAGGAATACGGTGGCCTTATCATCCGCGCCTTTTGCGGTGAATGACGTGCGTAGGTTACACATACATTCGCGCGTTCTCCTGAGAAAAAAAAGTAATTGTTAGAACGGAAGAGAAAAAACGGGGCAATTATATTGAATATAAACGGTCGGTTTTTTTTCTTTTTTTTTTTTCAACTAAAAAAGTATTCACAATACAGACGAATAGAAAAAACAAAGAGAAAGAGAGAGAAAGCGAACTGTTAAATCGACTGGTGATGCTCGATTGTTTAAACACATTCTTCCAACGTTTTTGAAGCAAAAAAATGTAACGATAAAGACGAAACGAAAACATAGAGCTGAAATAAAAGTTTGCCCGATTCTTGACTCCAGCTGGTCACGGAGCGATTAACGCTCGAAAAACACGACGAGTCTCGACATAGTGTTTGTTGAAAATCAAAGAATTTATATCGTTGCCACGAACCACCGGAAATAGCTGTGTCGGAGCGTTTTATCGGACGCTTTTGAATTCTGTCGATAGTTATAAACGGATTAATTTTAGGTTATTATCGTGGAAAGTCCATTTTTGAATAGAATTTTCCATTTCAAACTGTAGCTCTTATACATTATTAAAATTACAAAATCAAAGGAATGGAGAAAACACAGAATTTCAATAATTTATAGTCGCAATTTTTCGACAGCGTTCGTCCGATCGGAATAACAATGGATCAACCCGCGCGAGGCAATGGCGAAAATGGGCTGATCTATTTTTACACAGATCGAACCAACGGTGTGGAAAAAGTTGGCTTTCGAAATTTGGGACTTTTCGCTCGCACTCGTGGTCGCCTGATACCGAGTCATCATGCTCTTTGTGCCTGATGTCCAGCCAGGCCACGCCGTTCGTTCGATCGCAAGGAAAAATTCCAATTGCTCCAATTTGCTCATAGAGGAAGCTATGTGACGGTGAACATTTTATTTTTTTCCATTTTTCAATGTCAATGTGCTTCAAATGTCCCAAAACATCGAAAAATCATATCTAGAAAAAATGTCCAGATGTGTGTGTGTGTGTATGTAATGGCATTGTAAAATTGAGACTTTCATAATACGAGAACGGTTTGAGCTACAGGGCTCCCGTTTTGCACACATGTTAATCTATACAAGCTCTTCATTCTCTGGGAATTTTGTTGGAATTGCTAGAAAAATACGAATTCTACGGCATTTTGAAATTTTCAAAAAAAGGCTTTCGACGCTCTAACTTCCGCAAATTTTAAGATTTGTTGCTCATTTTTTTTTTTTATAAATAGAGTATCATAATAGGAAGGTTGGTATTGAATTTGGGGAATATTGGTTGAACGGTTTAAATTTGATGATTTTTCGAATTTTACGAAAATTTGAATTTTTTGAAAAATCGTCCAACCGCTCTAATTTCTGCAAATTTTGTAAAATATTGTGTACAAGTCTGTACTTCCTTTTTTTTTCGCCATTTTGTAGCGTTGCCAAAATTGCGCTTTCGAAAACTTAACGACGTCTCCGGAGATTGATTCGTATACTCTGTCTAATGTTGAAAATGCGAAGAATCTACGATCGTGGGAATCAACGTGCATAATATGTCGATCATTGAAACTTGTTCATGCATTCAAGTTCCGTGCGGGACAATAAGCCGTTCGAACAAGAATACATACTCCGTACGTCGACTGTCCAAACATCAGCGTCATGTATCGTACTGATTGAGATGTACATCGAAATTAATATCGATGAAATATTGTTGTCTGTGAACATACAAGCCAGGATCAAACGCGACAAACGATTCGTTTATCGTCCTTGACGAATGCCGAGACGAAACAGCGAGACGGGCAATGCCAAAGCAGGGGCAGCGTGGTAGGTATTAGTATTAGTCGATATGGTGTGCACTCGACTCGAAATAACAGCTGTTACGGACGAATGTCCAATGATCGCTGACGACCCGATCAATTAACGACGCATGGCTCAATAAAGCAACAATAGTGGTGGATTCGTTTGTATTTTTAATTTCAATTGAACGACGAGCCAAGAAATGTGCTTCGGATCTTCATACCTACCTACTCAACGTATGAACGAGGCTCTTGAGACGATGGATCAGTCACCTCGAATTTTCGAAGTAAAAATTCTTCGATGTCGTTTGACTAATCAAAAAAAGGCTTTGTCAGCGTACGCAGGACGATGGCAAAAATCCGCTGACAGGGGCTTTTTTTTTTATTGGTGAAACCGTGTCGGAAATATTCAATTTCGAAAATTGAAAAATTGTCAGAAAATTTTTCTACAGAGGAGAAAACTGTTAATTTTGGTGCCAAGAACGTTTATACAAAATTTTGAAAGAATCCTAAATAAAGTCGTTTTGTGATAGTAATACGTTAAAATCATTATTTTGAAAGGATAATTATTCAATCCATTATACACTCACGAACTGAGATCTGACGAAAATCGAGGTGACTGGTCTCATAAACCGATTTGCAGAATCAAAAAACCGGGGAGCGTCTCCATCAATCACGCATTCGAATACGCCATTTTTTTTCTCATTCCATCAAGGCGTCTTCGAGGCGAGTGTGATAGACATTTTCCGAGGTTATGTTGACTCGACCTTGCCCCGCCTTCGCTACACAAATCATTCGGAAGTTTCTTCATCGTTCACCCTCGTCCTCCCCTCTGTACTGAGACTTCTTATCTTTAGAAACTTTCTGTTGATCAAAATGGAACTTCCGAAAATACGATAAAACTACAAAATAGTCATGCGTCTTGAAACGAACCCCCTGTTTTTGTTTACTTCCCATAAATCGCCCAACTAATAACTAATCTCCGAATCGATCGAGCGTGATATTAAGGTGATCTAGCAGTCGCGTGAGTGCGAGAGAAATAACCAAAAGGTAGATACACGTTTTTCTCAGAGACCCTTCATATTTTGAGAAAAATAAAAGTTACATCTTCTTCCCTGATGAAATGGGAACAACGTGTAAATAATATTTTTCTCGAAATGTTCAGTCCCTCCGAGTAAAACGTGTAAGGGGATTTTTACCGACCGAGCAAGTGATAGAGCACCTTAACGACCTTAACACAACAGAAAAAAATCATCTGTGAAACTGTAAATTTTCACAAGAAGGGAAACTACGGCCTACCCTTTTTTCTTCGCAGTGTCGCCATCTAGTTGGCTGGACTTTGCATTATATTGCGATTTAGAGGATCGTGTAAAAAGAGTTAGAATAGAAAGGGAGAGTGAGAGAAGAAACGACTTTTAAACGTTCGCACGAGCGAAGGAGATCATCACAAGCTGGTAGAATGTATATGGGCGGTGTACCTATTAATAGGTTAATGTGTACGTTCGATCAAAGTGTAGACTCTCCCCTTCCCTCCTTTGTACGCTCGACTCGTTTGTAGCGCGTCCCCCACTTGCCATTTTCTTCTGTCTATCGTGCTACACTCGTCTTTTTAACATTTTTATCATCCAGTTTTCCTACACGATTTTCCACGTGCCTCGCATAATCGTACCAGCAGATATCTATGTGCATAGCAAACACGTGCAACGACGCGGATGCTTCTTGCCCTCCCCGCCCCTTCTTCTGTTTTCGTCGACGTGACATGTAACCTACGAAGCGAGGAAAAAAATAATATAATAAAGAAAAACAAGAAAATTAGTTCAGGCACCGATTGAAATTGCACCAGCTCTATGGGTTGCCTAATGAAGTGATCATAAACCTATATATTACCTCGTTAGATTTATGGCGTCACAAAACTTTATCACCGTTTCATCAAACTAAGCCCTTAATCATTCCTTTTTTACCTTCCATCAAATGAACTTTCATTCAAATGAGTACAGCGACGAAATTTCCTTCCGCTCGAGGTAAATATGAATCGCATTACGACGAAATGTGAGGTCTTTATCGAAACAAAGAAAGTTTAGGTTAGATTCGGACAAAAGAATCGAGGAAAACTTCCCAGTGCTACGAAATCGTTGAACTCTGAGTTCGTGGCCGACATTTTCATATGCACACGAACAACGTTAACGTATTACTATCGCAAAACGACTTTATTTAGGATTCTTTTAAAATTTTGTATAAACCTTCTTCGCACCAAGACTAACAGTTTTCTCCTCTGAAGAAAAATTTTCTGCCGTTTAGAATTTGAGATATTTAATTTCTCATTTTTTATTTTTACCATCTAAACGCGTGTTAATTCGAGTCACGGTTCGTTAAAAAGTTGCAAGAAAAAAACAAAAGAAACGCGACTTCAACTTACACGCGCGGTAAGATTCGAAAAATAAAAAGTCAGAAATTAAGGTATTCCTTTCACGAACCCGGTTACTTTACAATTAACTGGTTTTTATTTACAATAAAGTAAAAGTGCATCCGCGATGATATTGCAAAAATTTCAAGCCACGTTATCGAACATTTAACGAAGAACTATAACTTTTAAAAACGTAACATTTATAAGGAAGCTTATGGAGATTACTTGATTATCACATTTCTATTCAATTATTTACAGACTTAAATCAGGAGTTTTCTTCACAGGAGAAAACTGTTAGTTTTGGTGCCGAGAACGTTTATACAAAATTTTAAAAGAACCCTAAATAAAGTCGTTTTGTGATAGTAATGCCTTGAGCACATGTCGAAAATGGACTGCAATTTTTTTCATTCTCACTGATTTGACGATGCCCCAAAAATTGTCTTGCACATTTTTTGTGTGTGCCTCACTCGAGTGGGGATTCAATTGTTAAGATGATGCTTAAGACATTTCAAGATAATTTTTTTATTTCATTTAAACGAGCTCTATTGAATGAGAGCCTGAATTTTCGAAGCTAAATTTCGACCCACTAGTTTCGAGGTTAATTCACGTGCTCCCTGCGAGTACGTGAATTTAGAGCGACGCAAATACCACCCACCAAAGTTGATTCGACGAAATTGATTTATCAGGTCGATTCGATACAAATTTTCGCGATCGAGTTGCAGAATTCATTCGGAATTATTTGCAGAATTTTTTCGGAATGAAGAAACTCGTGACAGCTTCTCAAGCGCTTTCGCAAGATCCATCGAATTACACCCCCCTCTCCGTCTTTCCAACATATTCCTTTGCTTTCTCACAATCGCAGGTCCTCGCGCAAGGTCATCGAGCTTGGACGCTCTACTTTTTGTTTTCCTTTTTTCTCAGTCCACTCCGTCGACTTTAGGTTCAAAAATAAATGCCATTCGCGGGAGATTAGCGTTACTCGCTTATAGAGAAATCGAACACATAATAATGGCTTCTGTGACGTCCGAGAGGAACATTTGTATCGAATACATTCGGCGTTACGTGCGCAAGAGCCCTTCGTGTCTCCCCCGTCCCATCCGCTGTCTTTTGACAAAGAGGTTCTATCGCCATAATCATAATAGTACATCAAAGTAACGGCAAAATCATGAAATACATTTTGCGTGAATATTCTGGAGCGTCGTATTATAATGTGTAAGAAATTTAAGAAGGTTTCACCGTCTGGGTTTCGAGATATTCAGTGTTTAACCCTTCGTGGTCACACTGGGTAGAATCCACCCAGTGATCACCTTTCGGCGTAAATATCTACTAGTTGCCAACTAGTTGATAGTTACCTACTAGTTGTAAGTATTACAGCCGCCAACGCTAAAATCTCCAACATCTGCTCTTAAATCAAGCCACTTCCAATAATGGAATAAATATGTTTTTTGAAACGCGCGCTATCCTACTATTTTTTTCACGAAAGAACCAGATCTGATGAATATCAGTTCCAAATTTTAGGCAAAAATATTGAAAATCCACGACGTGACGATTATTTTAGTGAAAAAACTTTTTTTCCCGTTTATTTTCTTCATTCTGCATTGTAAAAAATATGTTTGCCTTCGATTTCTTTTAGGAAAGATTTTCGTATCTAAACTGGAATGTCTAAAGGATGTTCAGTAATTTTTTGAGAATTTTCGGGCCGATAGCCTGATCAGAATGCGGGTTGAAAAATAGACTGGGTAGAATCAACCCAGTGTGACCACCGAGATCGGTGGCGGAAGTGTGGCCACGAAGGGTTAAAATCGCAACTTTAACATGAGGTCTTATGGGAAGATACGAAAAAAGACGATATTTTACAAAAAATAACTCAATTTCTAGACGGTCAAGCTTTTTCAAAATTTACCAACGTTTACGAGTATGATTGTTAAGAAGGTTTACACGAATTTTAGAAAATTAAACATGGAATTTATCTAATGCAAGAAAAACGATAGAATCTCCTTAATTTTTCACGTTGTGTCATCGCCACACGTTTTTTCTAAACGACTATCCTTTTTAATCGAATTCGCGTGCCCCATAAAACATTGAAACGAGTGTCCGAATCGAATAGACGATATTCGGGAAGTCAAAAGAATATAACTTTTGGGCAATCGATCGAGTGCCTCATGTTTTATTATTCAAGGGCAACACTTTCCACGTTAATTATTTATGTCATTCAGATCTGGGTCAAAGTAGAATAACGACATTCATAACAATAATAATCATTATGACGTCAATCATTTTTATCATTATAAGAATCTTCTTTATAATCATCAACATGACAATGACGTCAATAATTATAACGTCAACAACAACAATAACGATAATCATGATCGTAATAATTATTCAACGATTACAATCACATCGATAGCCCTAGAGTTGTAATTTTCGTTTTGTAAAAATACAGGAAAAAGACGTCATCCATCTTTACTGCCAAAGTTCACGACAACGGAAATATTGATAAACAAAAACGAGACTCGGTAATATTCGAAAAAATAGGTAGTTCGGTAGAGTTGACCTTGGGGCGTGTCCACATTATATTTTCGTGAAATCGAAACAAAAACATTTTTTCGACGTGTCCAAAAAATTGCAAGAATTTAAATTGTGCAGTTTTTAAGCTTTTAGCTTTACAAAATCAAAGATTTCGTCCTGCATTATCGACGCATAGAAACATATCGAAATCCTTAATTTACAATAGTGGTAATAATGATGAATTTTTATTGTTTCAGTGTTCGGAGCGTGATGCACAAATACTTGGAGAAAAAGAACGAAGTCAACTTTGATAAGATATTCAATCAAATTTTAGGTGAGACCGATTTTCATTGATCTGCTGATTTCGTTCAATTTTGTTTTTTCTCTTCGAAAAATAAATTTAACACTTTTTTTCATTTTTCCAAAACAGGGTCCCTTTTATTCAAAGACTTCTGCGAGACTGTGGCGGAAGAACCAATCTCGCAACTTAGGTTTTACGAAGAGGTAAACAAAACGAAATTATTTATTTTTATTCTTCCTGCACGATTTACACGTTCTCTGAGAATCTTGATAGAGTTGCTAGAAAAATACAAATTCTACGGCATTTTGAAATTTTCAAAAAAAGGGTGTAATTGCTCTAACTTTCGCAAATTTCAAGATTTATTATTAATTTTTGTTCTATAAATATAGAGTATCGTAAGAGGAAGGTTGGTATTGAATTTGGGAAATATCGGTCGAACGGTTTGAATTTTATGATTTTTCGAATTTTACGAAAATCTTAGTTTTTCGAAAAATCGTTTAACCGCTTCATGTGTTTTTTTTTCTTTTTTTTTTTTGTAGAGACGTTTTTTGTGGTGAATTATTCATATTTTCTGGGCCTAAATTTATGTTTGGACGAAAACGAAAATGGAATGTCAAAAGATTCGTTGCCATTAAATGCGAAAGAATCGGTGGCAGAAAATTGTTTGGGTCAAAACGACCCAGTATTTAATGTCCAGACTAAATTTTCTTGCATCGATGTCTGAACCTGATTCGACACTTTGAGAGAAAAAATAATAAATCATGATGCTCGGGTTATCACTCGTTTAACTTAATTGCAAAAATTTGAATTTTTTTTCGGATTGTACAGATCAAGGCGTACGAAAAACTCGAGTGTCCTGAGGAGAGAAGAAAACACGCGCGGGAAATCTACGACAATTTCATAATGAAGGAATTATTAGCGCACACACACGTAATATTTATAAAGATGAAAAAAAAATGAAACTTTGTTGATTGGTTATTGTAGAGAAAGGAAAATAATAAGAAAAACTGGGGAATTTTCTTGCAGGAGTATTCGGCCGAGGCTGTCTCACACGTACGTCAATATCTCATGAAGAATGAAGTTCCCGTTAAATTGTTCGAGGTGGGTTGTCGCTCAGAGCCCCAATTCTTCGTTCTTCCCTCGTTATCTCGATATTATATTCAAGTTGAAGAAAAAAGGTATTTGTTCGTTGCAGCCTTACATCGAGGAAATATTTAATCATCTGAGGGGAGAGCCGTTCAAAAAGTTCCTGGAAAGGTGAATATTCTTCGCCATTCATCTTCCATTCTTCGTAATGAAAAGTCGAGAAAATTTGTATTTGTCCAATTTTTCAAGTTCTGCATTTTTTCATCGATTTATTTAAATGCACGAAAAACACAAACATTTTTTCCATTGACTATTCGACGATATATTCAAACTCGAATATGAATAATTAATTAATATTTTTCAGTGACAAGTACACGCGATTTTGCCAATGGAAAAATCTCGAGTTAAACATTCAATTGACGATGAACGACTTCAGCGTTCATCGTATAATCGGACGTGGAGGTTTCGGTGAAGTTTATGGCTGTCGTAAGGCCGATACGGGAAAAATGTATGCGATGAAGTGCCTCGACAAGAAACGTATTAAAATGAAACAGGGCGAAACGTTGGCCCTCAACGAAAGGATAATGTTGTCCCTAGTCAGTACCGGGGTCAGTACATTTTTTTTATCATCCCATTCTCAAACAATGCAATTTTTCATTTTTAATAAAAAACGATAATTTTATTTCGTTAAAAATAAACGGTTTTTTCCAATCTCCAATCTTTAGCGTTATTTTTGTTCATCAAGAAAATTTTTTATGATGTTTAAGTTTGCATCGTTGGAATGCAACTCTTCTCTTATTTTTTCAGTAGAGCTCATAATTATTATTCAATATTTGGTCTGGACAATAAAACGATCCTCTCTTGCGACCTAAAAACTCAATCGACACGAAAAATTGCAACGATTTTTAAAATTCAATAAATAATAAATACACAAAATATTTTTCGTTGAATCTCAACGTTGCAAGCTTCAGAGTCATGAATTTTGACTAAAATCTCGACTTTTTGCTAATTAGTATAAAGCAACGATTGTCTTACAAATATTTTCAAATTTTTAAATAATACGATTTCCTTGTTTTCGTAGTGATTAATTTTCATGTTTTAATAATTTTTGTTTCTTTTCTCTACAGTTCGACTGCCCGTTCATCGTCTGTATGACGTACGCGTTTCACACCCCCGACAAATTATGCTTCATTCTCGATCTCATGAACGGCGGTGACCTCCATTATCATCTTAGTCATCACGGCGTCTTCGACGAGCCTGAGATGAAATTTTACGCCGCCGAAGTTATACTAGGTTTGGAACATATGCATCGAAGGGCAATTGTCTATCGTGACCTTAAACCTGCCAACATATTGCTGGATGAGCACGGCCACGTTAGAATATCGGATCTCGGGCTCGCCTGCGATTTTTCGAAAAAAAAGCCTCAGGCTAGTGTGTGAGTACAATTTTTAGCTCGATATTTCTACCAGGAAAATCGCAGTCCTTCAACAGATTCGTTTTTTTTCCAAATGAAGAGTCGGTCGTGAAAGAGTCAACGCAAAAATATTAATCGATGAATTCAAATCTAGCCCGGGTTACGAAAATTCAAGAATCTCTCAATTCCCAAGATCTCAATGTAACCAAAATTTGTTTAACCGGAAGTCAGATGTTTGTTTACAGTAAAAATTATCCTCGTTCGCAATCGCCCCACAGAAACTGATCGCAATTATAAATTCATCGATTCGTATATGAGCAAAAATAACAGCACAGATTACGACATTTTTCTGATGAATTTAATGTCGAAAAAAGTCTGAGATTTAAGGAGGTTGGCTACATACGACAATATGATAAGAATTTAATGAAATTTGGCGATTACATTATTTAGCATCAAATCCGATGACACTCCGATTTTTTTGACAAAACATTTTTCTTTTCAGCGGTACTCACGGTTACATGGCCCCGGAAGTATTGTCGAAGGGAACGCCGTACGACTCTAGTGCGGATTGGTTTTCTTTTGGATGCATGCTGTACAAACTCCTCAAGGGTCATAGTCCTTTCAGACAGCATAAAACGAAGGACAAACACGAAATAGACCGCATGACACTCACTATGGTCGGTTTAAATATTTAAAGGCTTATTTTATGAATTCGTTATTCTCAGAATGAGAAATGACTTTATTCATGGATTTCAAACTCGTAGAATGTCCTGCGATTATTTGAATTTCAACGATTCTTAATTTTAATGAAACTTGAGCCAACATCGCAGGGAGAATTGCTCCAAATTTTCGATCGTTTCATATTTTTTATTCATTTTTTGTTTGAAAGATCATTTTTGTCTTTTTCTTGGCCTCTCCATTCTTCGCGGCCTTGATTGTCATGCAGAGTAATCACGCGCTTCTCTCTCCCCTCTCTCTCTCTCTCTTTCTCTCTCTTATCGCCATTGAAAGCAATCGAAATCTTTGATGGATTTGATTGGAAGGAAAAAAAAAAAATACATTTTTCAATATACTTTCGAAATTTTTATCTCAATGTTTTTTCACACGTCGTCTTGGGAATTCCACACCCAGTACGTGAGTCAAGGGTGTGAGAACGTCGAGAGTCGGCACAGAGAGAAGAAGAGAGAAGCAGCGCGGCTCATAGCACGATCGATTTTCAAAGGCTCGGCTTTTGCCCCGGGCGAGAGCCCGAGAATGAGAGAGAGAGAGAGAGAGAGAGAGAGAGAGAGAGAGAGAGCGAGAGGGAGAGAAAGAGAAAAAAACCGTTTTATTTTTTTCTTGGAACGATAAAAAATCAAAAATGCGCTGCGTCGAGGATTCCTCTGAATATTCAACTGCAAAGTTTGTTGTTTGCGATTCTTACAATTCTGGATTATTCGAATGCAACTATTCCTTGATGAAAATTCTTGTTGAAATATCGAGTGCCCGATTTATTCAATTTTCATCAAATTCTTCAGCAATTATCGTACAGTTACCGCAGACTCTGAATTATGATTTATGGAGAATCGTGAATTATGTTTTCTCGTAAAAATTCCATTGAACTTTATTTCGTCCTTTTGAAATTTTTTCATTTTCTGGAAATTCTTGTACGTAGTATCGAGTGCTATGAATAATTAATTGAGTAACGATGGATTATGAAAATATCGAAATGAATTAATGGGAAAATAAACTGATAAAAATTGTTTGCAGAATGTCGAATTGCCCGAGAGTTTTTCGCGGGAATTGAGGTCGCTTTTGGAAGGTTTGCTACAGCGCGATATCAGCCAAAGGCTTGGTTGTCACGGGGAAGGAGCCGACGAGCTTAAGAGGCACCAATTCTTCAGTGGAATAGATTGGCAACAGGTTTATTTACAAAAGTACACACCGCCACTTATTCCACCGCGTGGAGAGGTCAACGCGGCAGATGCTTTCGACATCGGTTCGTTCGACGAGGAAGACACCAAGGGGATCAAATTGACGGACGCCGATCAGGATCTCTACAAAAATTTTCCGCTCGTTGTTTCAGAAAGATGGCAGGCCGAGGTGGCGGAAACAGTTTTCGAAACAGTAAACAACGAGGCTGACAAGGTTCGATCTCATTTCAAACATTTCCCAAAATCAATTACCACAATTGGTAATTAACGATTCTTTCAAAATTTTGCATAAACGTTCTTGGCACCAAAACTAATAGTTTTCTCCTCCGAAGAAACATTTTCCGACGTTTAGAATTTAAGATTTCCCATTTTTTATTTTACCCATCTAAACGCGTGTAAATTCAAGTCGCGTTTCTTTTGTTTTTTTCTTGCAACTTTTTAACGAAACGTGATTTCAATTTCCACGCGTTTATATGAGAAAAACAAAAAATTGGAAATTAATTATCTCAAATTCTAAACGTCAGAAAATTTTTCTTCATAGGAGAAAACTGTTAGTTTTGGTGCCAAGATCGTTTATGCAAAATTTTGAAAAAGCCCTAAATAAAGTCGTTTCGTGATAGTAATACCTTAATGAAAATATTATTTGCAGATGGAAAACAAGAAAAAAGCAAAACAAAAATTACGATTCGACGCGGACGAAAAAGGTTTGCAGAAAAACGAATGAGATTTATTTTCGACTGTGACGAAAAAGCTCTGTTTCTTGACCTTTTTTTCTTTCAGAATCCGATTGTATTTTACACGGGTACATTAAAAAATTGGGTGGACCTTTTGCGAGCGCGTGGCAAACGCGTTACGCTAAGCTCTATCCTAATAGGTTGGAACTTCATCCGGAATCGACGACGAAACCGGAGCTCGTATTTCTCGACCAGGTCGAAGAAGTTGGAGCTGATTTACAACACGTTAAAGGCGAACAATGCATCGTCGTGCGAACTCGCGAAGCTAAAATTGTATTAACCAATCCGGTGAGTAGCAAGAATACTTGAATAAACATTTCGCGATTAGTTATTATAACAATGAGCGAAACTAATGAATCGTATTGACATCAGGACGAGATAAGCCTGAAGGAATGGGCGCTTTCGTTGAGATCGGCGCACAAATGTTCGATGGAGATGTTGGGCAACATGGCGAGAAAGGCTTACAAGATATACGGGACTGAGCGTGAAGCGGTTATTCCGCCGATTCAGCGATCGACGAACGGCAATTGAGGGTCCGTTGAATCGCCGATCGTATCAGAAACGAAAGAAAGAAAAACGATTAATCGTCGTCATACTCCAGTCCCCACTGCCCGGCAGCAGCGAAAACCAGCAGCAGCAAATTTTTTTATACTACGAATTAAAGAAAAAATTGAAAAGAAAAAAAAACAGACACACACGAAAATAGAGTTTCGAAGAAATCGAAATATCGATTGAATCGATCTGTACGAGTACATCGATTTTTCTCATCGTGATTCCGATCGATCGATCAGCATCGAAAGACTTCGATAAAAATCCATACGAACGAGACTTTGGTGAATAAATATCGAAACTGATCGAGAAGAACGATCCGTCGATGAAAATAGAAAGATAGAAAAATTCTTGAGGGACGAAGAAAGTTGGAAAGCGAAGACTTAAAACGCGATAAAAATAACGAACGAAAGAAAGAAAAACATAACGAAAGCGTTGAGGTGCGAGGACGAACCTTGCGTTGATGAAAGTCCTCGAAGCTCCTTAATTCTTAGCGTAATACCAACGACAACCAGTCTCTTTCCTTGCCTAGCCCTGTCCTCATCCTATTCCCTACTTACTTAACGAACACCCCAGCCCGAACAAAAATACTGATAAAAAAAAAACGAAAGTTTGACAAAGTTCCCTCTGCCCTCCATCTTGTACGGCGAATAGCGTCGCGCTGTATAGAGACTCTAGAGAAGTAGAGGACCGACGTGTCTCCCCCGATCCCCTCGAGCATCCTTGCCTAAACTTTATCCACGTGGTCCGCGTAATCGGAGCAAAAGGGGGTCGCCGGAGGTGGACAGAGGGGGCACGATCGGTAAAAATCGGATGCCATAGCGTCACGTCGTTATATTTGTACGTTTTAGCCCGTATATGTGCAGTGTGGCATTAGCGATTAGCGATATTTGACCACACGGACATACACCGACACACACCAAACCACACAGCCGTAAGACCGTCGTGAAAATCAAATAGAACGAATAATACAAAATAATTCAAACGAAATGGAACAAAAATCCGTAGAACGAAATCCACACTCACACATACAGAGACACTCACCTAAAAATAATAATAAATGAAACATAAGAATTTGGGGATCAATTAACATCCCTCCTTCCATTAAATTCGAATTTTTAAACCATCGTTTTTTTTTTTCTTTTTTTTTCGAAAGAAAAATATGGAAACGCGACGATCCACACGAAACACCTACACACCGATAGTGTATCATATACCCCATTGATATCATATTACCCAGCAGGATGAAACTGTACTTTATAATTATTTTACGTTGTAATATTCTCGGTTTACTTAATTTATTTTACTAACGCCATGAAAAGGTTTTATATTACTTGTACATCGTTGCGAAATAATGAAAAAGAAATACACATGAAAATAAGTACTACTACGAAGTTAAGGAGACAGAGAGGAAGAAACACATCCATTATTTATTACGTTTACTATTGCGTTAGAATCTCACCGATCGTGAAAATACATTAATGAATAATAAAACGGCCGTTTGTATACTATTGACAGGAAGTTAAGAAAAAAAATAATAATTATTAAAATAACGAACAGAAACGAAAAGAAGAAAAATACCACAAACCAAAAAAAATTGAATATTGTTATAACTGTGTAAGCTCGGGCTGACGGCACGCAGTTCGACCGAGCAATAAAACAAAAATATGCGATAATTACCGAGTTTTTTCATTCATTTTTTCATTCAACGTCCGTCGATCTTCAGATATTCTTCATTTTTTTTTAATGTAATTCGTCACAAATTGATTTTTTTTTTTTTTTTCAATAGGAATTTTTATTCT